>JAJOZX010000115.1:2035000-2141015 GCA_023014485.1 Bathynomus jamesi
AATTATTGGTAGGGCTATTTTTTACTATGATGTTTTTCACAATATTGTTATATGAAAAAACTACACTGATATCCAAAAGTTTAAGTACATTAGCAATGCCTAAGAAGCCCGGGAAAAATGGAAGTACTAAAATATTCTTTGACAAGGTGCGAGTGTTATTATTCACACGATAGAAGGTTCGTTTAGCCTTATTAAGACAAGATTCCATGAACGCAGATGGGTAACACAACTCACTTCCAATACCGTTGATATTTTCCAATTCGGCATCGATGTATTCCGGACTGGCGATCCTAAGAGCGCGGAGAAACATTGAGGAAAATATGGCCTTTTTAATAGGGGTGTCATGTCCAGAGTAAAAGTGTACGTAGGACAAATTGTTTGTTTTTTCCGATAGATACTAAACTTAAAACACGGGCTATCCCTATGAACACGCACATCCAAAAACGGGATTGAGTTGTCTTGTTCCACTTCTAAAGTAAATTTAATGGAGGGGACTTGGTCATTTAACTGAAGGAGGAAGTCATCCGGGTCACGATTCATGGGCCAGATACACAAAATATCGTCGACGTACCGCAACCAAGGGATGCCAACCCCAGGATTCTCGGAATTAAGTAATTTCAAAAACTCCATATAAATATTGGAGAGAAGGGGCGACAAAGGGTTGCCCATGGCCATCCCAAAAACTTGTTGATAATGCTCGCCATTGAAAGTGAATTTACAATCCTTGATACAAAGCTTAATAAGCTCCAAAACAGTGTGTGCAGGTAATGGTAAATCATAATTATGTAATTCTCTGGCGAGAAAGTCAAGCATATCATCAATCGGCACTTTTGTGAACAATGAACACACGTCGAAACTGATCAATCTATCGTTGGTATTAATGCGAACATTATTCAATTTTTCAGTGAGATCCATGGAATTTTTTACGTGTGAATCAGAGACAGTTCCAAGAATGGGGGACAAAACATTAACAAGCCATTTGGAGAGTTTATAGGTAATAGAGCCCACCGAGCTAAAATAGGGCGCATAGGGTTACCCGGTTTGTGGGTTTTAATAAGACCATAAAGATAAGGCAGAGCAGGTGAAGTGGACAAAAAAAGGGGAATTAAATCCTTATGATCTTTGAGAATGCGTTTCAAGCCACTATTGAATGATTTGATGACATCATCCTGTGGGTTCTTCCTAAGTTTCACGTATATATATATATATTGCGTTTATATTTCGATATATACCGTATATATGTTGTATATATATTTTATTGTTCTTTATATATCATCTAGGCATCATTTTGTTTTCCAATTTATATTTACTTGTACTTTTTTATTCGTTTGTGACTATAATATGCATATGTGGTAATTTTTCCCTTATAAATTGGTGTGCCTCTCTTAAAATTTATCTTTCAATTTATTATTATTATTTTTTATTTTTTTAATAATTTTTTTTTTTTTTTTTTTTTTTTTTTGTGACATATATATCAATTTGGCAGCATCTATTAAATCGATTGTAAAACTTCCCTCTTGAGCTTGAATTGGTAGACTCCACTTACAATATTTATATTTATTTTTATTTCTTTATTCTTTTGTGACCTGTTCCATAAAAAAGCCATTTGAATTTATATTGAAGGTCGGCCAAAGTGCTAAAAGTGTCTTTATATATATATATATATATATATATATGTATATATATATATATATATGTATGTATGTATATATGGGTTTTTTTTATTTGCCTGTTTATTTCTTTATGATTATTTAGGCTGTGACATATATATCACTAAGGCACTATTTTGTAATTAATTTTTTCTCAATTTATATTTATATTTATTTTTATTTCTTTATTCTTCTGTGACCATATAAATGTTGGCTCCTCCCACAATTTTTTCTATGCTTACTATATATATGTATATATGTGTATATATATATATATATATATATGTATATATATGTGAATATGTATGTATGTATGTTTATTTTTGTAACCTATATATTGCCTTGATCTGTCCTTTCACTCCAGTGTTCCTGAGGATGTCATTAGACGAAAGCGCTTGAGCACCCTTTGTGTTTCTTTTTTCCTTCGTGGTTTTATTCATCATATATATATATATATATATATATATATATATTATATATATACAGGGTGTCCCATAAGTCCGGCATCATAGGAAAAATAATAAAAAAAGGCAAAACAAAAGCTTTTATTTACAGAACGTGCTCAATATGTATTGTTCCGTAGCCCATTCACAAAATTCCATCCGCCAGTCGGGATCATCTTTGATTAATTTTTGTAGGATCTGAAGTTTATATGGATGCCATTTGTGAGCCTGAAGAATGCGATGGATGCTACTTTTCGATACTCCTGTCTCAGCGGACAATCGCCGAAGAGACTTATTGGGACTTCTGTTAAAATGAGCCAGGATAGCAGTTGCTGTATCATTGTCAGTGGACCTCCTTGAAGGTCCATTGTGTGGTTTATCTTCTATGGATCCTGTTTCCTTAAACTTTGCAAGAAGTCTGCTAACACAACTCTGTGTTATTGGCTCGCGGTCTGGATGCAGTCTGTTAAATTCAGCAGCGGCCTCTCTTTGACTCCGATTTCCTATGAGTAGAATTATCTGGATTCATTCTTCCTTGCTCACAGACATTATGGCCTGTAGAAAGAGAAAAATATGAATTATGGTTTGTAGAAATAGAAAAATATGAATTTCTCCTATGATGCCAGACTTATGGACACCCTGTGTGTGTGTATATATATATATATATATATATATATATATATATATATAGTTTTTCATCTGGTACTTTTCCTTCATGCTGGAAGTTCGCTTTCATTCAGCCTGTCCCAAAGAAAGGTGACCACTCCCAACCCTCCAACTATTGTCCAATTGCTTTGATTTCTTGCCTTTCTAAAGTTTTTGAATTTACCCTTAATAAGAAGATTCATAAACACTTGCCTTCTCAGAATTTTCTTTCAGATCGTCAGTTGGAGTTCCGCAAGGGATGCTCTACTAGCAATTGAGCTAGACATATCAAAAACTTTTGATATATAGTTTGGCACAAATTCTTATTTCCAAACTGCTCCTTCAGTTTCTATCCTTCTATCTGTGCCTTCACTTCTCATTTCCTTTCTAGCTGATCTATAGCTGCAGTTGTAGATGGCCACTGTTGTTCTCCTGAAGCTATTAATAGTGGTGTTCCTTAAGACTCTACATGCCAACCACCCTTTTCCTTTTGTATATAAATGATCTATTAAGTCATACTTCCTGTTCTATCCACTCCTATGTCGATGATTCCATTCTTCACTTCTGCACCCATTTCATAGAATGTCCCTTTCAATAGTTACTCCATGCTTCACGTGGGATGGCAGAGATGGGCACAAAATACTTTAAATGTAATTAAATACTAAATACATTACTTCCTTAAAAAAGTATTTAAATACCAAATACATTACATATCAAAATGTATTTAAATACTAAATACATTACATATCAAAATGTATTTAAATACTAAATACATTACATATCAAAATGTATTTAAATACTAAATACATTATATCGAAAATGTATTTAAATACATTTCAAATATATTTTTTAATACTTATCCAACTATATCATGCCAGAATTTTTCCTAAAACCTATCTCTTGGTAACATTAGTTTATTGATATTATCATCTATTAGACTTTATAAACATATATGCATAACTCATAAGTACGGCAATTTTTTATTGGCCTAAAAACAAAAACAAAATTGACTTTGTTTTCGGTAAATATTTACTATTACACTGGTCTCCAGTAGAAAGTTTTAAAAGCTGGTTTTCAATGTTTTTCAATGTGCTGAATTAAAAAATGATACTCATTTCCATCACAAATGATTTGTTAAAGAGTTATTGAAGCTTAAAGCTTTTAAAACTTTCTACCCTTTTTTACCCTTTTATACCTGGGGGACCCCCAGTGGGAATTGGGAGTTTTTGGGTGGGGAGAATCACAAAAACGAGTGGTTTCCGAAGATTTTGAAAGCCAGATTAATACAAAACACATCAAAAACCATAGGAAAAACAAATTTCACCTTCAAAATTAGCCAAACCTAAAACAACCTACGCAAACCTAACCTATCATTTTTTAATTCAGCACATTGAAAAACATTGAAAAACAGCTTTTAAAACTTTCTACCAGAGACCGGTGTAATAGTAAAGAAATACCTTATTTTCCTCCAAAATTGACTTTATTGACCTAATACTAAATATGTACCATTAAATTGTCTAATTTGACTTATTGTAAAGCAATTTTCGTGATTACATAAGAACATAAGAAATTTTTATAGTGGGCACACTAGGGGCCACTTCGGCCTATCGAGGTGGCTCCACTATGTAAAAACTGCCTGTACATTGGCAATAACCAATTTTTACAAAACTAATTAAGTATCAATCTAAAACTAATTAATTATCAATTTAAAACTAAAGATAGAATATCTGGATCCAGAGGATCAAAGTCATAATAGGCTACTGTCCACAAATATGTTACACACTATATCTATTTATAACTGACATGCAAATATATCAGATCCAAAGACCCAGTCAATTTCATTATGGTACCCATCAATACCAGTACCATGCCAACCAAAAATAAGTCCATATCAAATGTGGACCAAGTCACAATTTACATCCATATACATTACAAGGTTATTATGTATTTTATCACACTCAGTCATTTTACACACCAAAATACATTCTTCTAGTAGTATTTGATGTGATTTGTTCAAATATGACCTCCATTTCCGTCGGAAATGAGATCCAACAAAGTTATAATACTTTGAAGTTTGGCTCATTTTCAAGGGAAATGGAAGTCAAAATCTAAGCAAAACACATCAAATATTACTAGAAAAATGTATTTTGGTATTAATTAACCTAACCTAACCTAACCTTACCTAACCTAACCCTGGCTAAACGAGCCTAACCCTGGCTAAACGAGCCTAGAGTATTACCTTATTATGGATTAGGTAGTGGATACAGACGAGAGCTCGTTTAGCCAGGGTTAGGATCGTTTAGCCAGGGTTAGGCTCGTTTAGCCAGGGTTAGGCTCATTTAGCCAGGGTTAGGCTCATTTAGCCACGGTTAGGTTAGGTTAGGTTAGGTTAATTAATACCAAAATACATTTTCCTAGTAATATTTGATGTGTTTTGCTTAGATTTTGACTTCCATTTCCCTTGAAAATGAGCCAAACTTCAAAGTACTATAACTTTGTTGGATCTCATTTCCGACGGAAATGGAGGTCATATTTGAACAAATCACATCAAATACTACTAAAAAAATGTATTTTGGTGTGTAAAATGACTGAGTGGGATAAAATACATAATTACCCATTACAATATATATACTTAAGAGGAAAAGTGTCAGTGTGGCTATAAAGACTGTACAGTAATGTAGAAATGTGTGTGCACCCATTTTGGGTCTCCCATTTAAAGGTGTTTGTGGGGCTATTTTGTGTTTGTGAAACTATTAGTTGTGTAATTTTAATGTATTTTATCACACTCAGTCATTTTACACACCAAAATACATTCTTCTAGTAGTATTTGATGTGATTTGTTCAAATATGACCTCCAACAAAGTTATAATACTTTGAAGTTTGGCTCATTTTCAAGGGAAATGGAAGTCAAAATCTAAGCAAAACACATCAAATATTACTAGAAAAATGTATTTTGGTATTAATTAACCTAACCTAACCTAACCTAACCCTGGCTAAACGAGCCTAACCCTGGCTAAACGAGCCTAACCCTGGCTAAACAATCCTAACCCTGGCTAAACAATCCTAACCCTGGCTAAACGAGCCTAACCCTGGCTAAACGAGCCTAACCCTGGCTAAACGAGTTTAGAGTATTACCTTATTATGGATTAGGTGGTGGATACAGACAAGAGCTCGTTTAGCCAGAGTTAGGATCGTTTAGCCAGGGTTAGGCTCGTTTAGCCAGGGTTAGGCTCATTTAGCCAGGGTTAGGCTCATTTAGCCAGGGTTAGGCTCATTTAGCCAGGGTTAGGCTCGTTTAGCCACGGTTAGGTTCGGTTAGGTTAGGTTAATTAATACCAAAATACATTTTCCTAGTAATATTTGATGTGTTTTGCTTAGATTTTGACTTCCATTTCCCTTGAAAATGAGCCAAACTTCAAAGTACTATAACTTTGTTGGATCTCATTTCCGACGGAAATGGAGGTCATATTTGAACAAATCACATCAAATACTACTAAAAAAATGTATTTTGGTGTGTAAAATGACTGAGTGGGATAAAATACATAATTACCCATTACAATATATATACTTAAGAGGAAAAGTGTCGGTGTGGCTGTAAAGACTGTACAGTAATGTAGAAATGTGTGTGCACCCATTTTGGGTCTCCCATTTAAAGGTGTTAGTGGGGCTATTTTGTGTTTGTGAAACTATTAGTTGTGTAATTTTAGGGTTATTATGTATTTTATCCCACTCAGTCATTTTACACACCAAAATACATTTTTCTAGTAGTATTTCATGTGATTTGTTCAAATATGACCTCCATTTCCGTCGGAAATGAGATTCAACAAAGTTATAGTACTTTGAAGTTTGGCTCATTTTTAAGGGAAATGGAAGTCAAAATCTAAGCAAAACACATCAAATATTACTAGAAAAATGTATTTTGGTATTAATTAACCTAACCTTACCTAACCTAACCATGGCTAAACGAGCCTAACCATGGGGTCATTCTCTGTCAGATCAACCAGTGCCTAACACCCTCATCTCTCAGATTTTGCTGAAATTTGGTTTATAGCGAGTTTGTGGGCCCTGAATCCATTTCTGAAATTATAAGGTCAATCCGACCAACGGTTCAAGAGATATGACCTCAGGAAATTTGAGGTCACTTGCGAGGTCACTAACATTTGGCAACCCATAACTTGGGTAATAATGGTCACAATTATATAAAAGTATATATATTTAGAATCAGAAAACGACAAGGAATCCAAATATGCAAGTTTTAGAACTCTAAGTTGAAAAATAAAAAAGTTACACTGTAACCAAAATTTGAGGTCACGATTTGACCTCTGGGGTATCAAATGAGAATTTTTTTTTTAAATATAAAAAATGAAGGCATAGGCATTGGCTATTAGAATCAGCAAAAAAAAGTTTGTTTATGTTAGTATTTTTCATGTAACTAACATATAAGTGAACACCATATTCATAAGTTGTGCGTCAATTCTACCTATTTTTTCACACTTAAGCTCATAATTTGACCTATAGAAATTAAAATTACATTTTTTTATAGATATAAAAACAAAGGCAAAAAATGTAAAATTGTATTTCACTGCTAATCTACACTGGCAATAATAGTTATAATAGTGAAAGGGGAAGACCTACTTAGAGGATTCATGTGCTAGCCTAATACAATTTTTGCATGCTCGATGCTCTCATCAATTTCTTTTTGTGGAAAAATGTATTGAATTCTGCTGCCTCCTCTTAGGGTAGGACAACTCATTACAGTTAATATATGATGTCCTCTCCTGGCACTGCACATGAATCCTTGTTTGATGGATAATAATATGCACTTGATCCTGATGACCCAGAGGGATGTAGAAAGTTCACAGTGAAATCATCAAACTCTTCACAATATTCCTCCACAATTCCATACCAAATTTGCATGTCATAAATGCAGCCAACATACTCTCCTGGTTTGACACATTTTAGGTTACCAAGCATTGCAGGTTCATTAGTAAAATGACTTTTCCTTATTCTTTTCTTTTCTCCAATGCCACTTGAAATGGGATACACCATCAGTTCTTCCTTGTTTAGGGGAACAAATCTATGATATTTCTGAGTTCCAGGAATAGCCCTACTATCCTTGAATCGATGTTCCAACCGTTCTTCTGCATCTTTCAAATCAGCTGTAGTTACAAAGAAAAAATTTATCTTCTTGCTCAAGTTTTCTTCACAAAACTGAAACATGTGTTCTGGTGTAAGAATTTGCCTCTCTGTAGTTCTCTGCAAACTGGCACGAGCAGTAGCTCTTTTCACTGTTCCTCCAATCCCATCACATGCATTTTTGCCATGGGATGTAGCAAAGAAGTGCCATTCACAAGACAGACCAAAATCCTCTTCATGGTAACAGAGATTTGTGAAGTTGTATCTGTTCTTATATTGGCCAGCACATCCATCTGAGAAATAGTGCACCTTCTTCAATTGTGGGCATCTGAATTTAACATATGTCATAAGCTTCAATATGAATGAGTAAACCATTATAGTGTTGTGTTTTAGTGATGCAGATAAGAAACAGACACTAAAATGGCTAAGTTCCTGGTCTGCAGATGATCTATAATAGATGACAAAAGGGTGAACTGTACACTGTGAATTGTCCCAGTGAAACCCTTGGGCAGCATCCTGGACAATGAAAGAATAATTCTCAGAGAAATCACCTACTATAACTACCTCGCTCTGAGGTGGTAGTGTTTCTTTCAACTGCTTGAAGTACTGTGATTGTTGCTGAGCAACAAAGTGATGACGAACCATGCGGGATATTTTCATGCTTAGGGATGATAAGTATTCATGAAGTGGCTCCACCTTATCAACCATTGTACAACGGTCAACAGTCACCCATTGCTTGTAAGATATTTCATTTGGAGCTGATTTCACACTGTCAAGTAACTCAAGAAAATCCAGGACACCCTCTTCTCTTGGGCAATCATTGCAAAGTTGCATCATGCAAGTCTCTCTTTCTGTACTGCAGACACTGTAATCCATAAGATCCTTGTATGAAAGACCTCTTTCTCCCAATGCAGCCAGCTGCAATTTTGGATTTTGATGGTATGTGCAGACACAGACAGAATGAGTCCCACCACTACCAGCAAGCACACAATATGATGGCCGTAATTTTGCAAATGTGGAAAATCCTATTTTGGGATTCTTTTCATCATTTTTATATAGTTCAAACATCTCTCTTAAATTCCCGAGGACCAATCGTTTTTGCACCTTCAGCACTGATAACTTTCACGCAATCCTTTTGGCCAGGACACATACAACTAACCTCTTCTGACTCATAGAATCTTCTAACTATATCTTTGTGTTCTTCAGATATCACTTTTCCTTTGCTCATTAGTGGAATCTTCGGAAGGATTCCACGTTCTGATTTAAGTGAATGGCTTCTTTTCACCATGTATGTTGTAGTTTGAAAGAAACTAGCTGTTTTTTCAATTGTGTATGGTGAGAGTGTCAATATTTGTAGTTTGTGATAGTGACATTTGCTCTCCAGGAATGACTGTTTCAATTCATTCATTAATTTGTCTAGATGTTTTTCAGATTTAGTTTCAGGTTTTGAAGTATCACTTACCTCCTCGGTAATTTGAACACCATAACTGAGTTCTAGCCTCTCCTTCAGGTGTTTCTGAGCAGATGATAGCTTACCACGAGCCTTGCGCTTTTTCTGGCTTAATGACAGCCCTTCTGAAAAGAACAGAAAAAAAGGTTTCACACACCTGAATATTAGTAATTAAATATTAATTATAGTACCTTAAATGCTATATAATTGGCTATATAGTAGATCAAACAGACCTTGTAGTAAAGTATAAGTTATTATATTAATTTATTACTTACTTTTTTAACTGGTGTTTGGTCCAGAAATGCTAGAACTGGTTCAACTGAAGTTGAAGGATTTTCCTTTATCAAGCAATCACTGTCATTGTCCAGATCTTGAATTGAAGAGATGTTACTCAAGCCACTAATAGTAGATGATTCATTTGAATCCTGCTCAGACTCGTTGTTTTCAGTGGTATTAAGTATAGTGGGGTTTTTCATTATCAGTGTCCAGCAGTTCACACACAACAATGAGTCTTTTTTCACTCTTCCAGCACATTTTTCAACAAGTACATCAGTCACTTTTCTAAGATTGATTGTTATGCGTTTCTTGTGTTTTTGAATAGGGTCCTGGCAGTATTTCAAGTGCCGAACCATTGTATTTTGATCTGTAAAGATATAGGATTTACAATTAGGTAATATATATTTTTTAGAAAATATATAGCTATACACACTTAATATTTTAGGCCTTGATAGTCTCTGAGGCTCATTAAAACACCATACCCACCAACCACCCACAGTGCTGGCTGGAACTGTACTAACCTGTAGACAAGGAATTTTGCAACTATCTGTGTTGATTCTGCACTTAGACAAGTAGCAACATGTTCAACAGGTTTGTTTAGGCTACATGTGAGCTTAGTCTTCCCCTTTCACTATTATAACTATTATTGCCAGTGTAGATTAGCAGTGAAATACAATTTTTATTAAATTCTTGGAGCTTGAGGTCAAATTGATAGCTAAGATATAAAAATTCCTTGAAATGACAAGCAATTTATAAATATGGTGTTCACTTATAAGTTAGTTACATGAAAAGTACCAACATAAACAAACTTTTTATGATTGTTTCTATTAGTCAAGAACTCTGACTTTGTTTTTTATATCTATAAAAAATGTAATTTTAATTTCTATAGGTCAAATTATGAGCTTAAGTGTGAAAAAATAGGTAGAATTGACGCACAACTTATGAATATGGTGTTCACTTATATGTTAGTTACATGAAAAATACTAACATAAACAAACCTTTTTTTGCTGATTCTAATAGCCAATGCCTATGCCTTCATTTTTTACATTTAAAAAAAAAATTCTCATTTGATACCCCAGAGGTCAAATCGTGACCTCAAATTTTGGTTACAGTGTAACTTTTTTATTTTTCAACCTAGAGTTCTAAAACTTGCATATTTGGATTCCTTGTCGTTTTCTGATTCTAAATATATATACCTTTATATAATTATGACAATTATTACCCAAGTTATGGCTCGCCAAATGTTAGTAACCTCGCGAGTGACCTCAAATTGCCCGAGGTCATATCTCTTGAACCGTTGGTCGGATTGACCTTATAATTTCAGAAATGGATTCAGGGCTCACAAACTCCCTATACACCAAATTTCAGCAAAATATGAGAGATGAGGGTGTTAATTTCAATTTTTTTTGGTTGATCTGACAGAGAATGACCCCATGGCTAAATGAGCCTAGAGTATTACCTTATTATGGATTAGGTGGTGGATACAGACGAGAGCTCGTTTAGCCAGGGTTAGGCTCGTTTAGCCAGGGTTAGGCTCATTTAGCCACGGTTAGGTTAGGTTAGGTTAGGTTAATTAATACCAAAATACATTTTCCTAGTAATATTTGATGTGTTTTGCTTAGATTTTGACTTCCATTTCCCTTGAAAATGAGCCAAACTTCAAAGTACTATAACTTTGTTGGATCTCATTTCCAATGGAGGTCATATTTGAACAAATCACATCAAATACTACTAGAAAAATGTATTTTGGTGTGTAAAATGACTGAGTGGGATAAAATACATAATTACCAATTTTAGTGATAAATTGTATAATCTATTTATAGATTGATACATAAAACTAATATATTATACAACACTCCACATGGTCAGTTAACATATTTAAATACAATTATTCCACATCTGCATTATACAGCACCGCAATATAGTTTTTAACATTTTCGGATTTGAAGTTTCTGTCTTTGGCTAGGAGTATTTGAAGAATCAAAAAACTTCTTTCGACTGATACTGAGGTAGGTTGACAGTGTTTTAGTAGAACGTATAATGATGAAGATATAGCATGCTTGGTCATCAAAATGGTGCTACTTTAGTATGCAGTCTACCTACGAATGGTTAGGTTTAGTCATGATATTTTCGTTAAAACTAACGAAAATATCATGACTAAACCTAACCAATCGTCAAGGGCGATTGATATTGAAATGTAAACAAGCAATTAGCAGACAAGATAAGAAACTATAATTAAAAGGTAGACCGCATACTAAAGTAGCACCCATCAAAATTATATCCTTGATATCATTTGGGTAATTATTCGTTTTAGTGCTTTTCCTCTTTTCTGAACCAAAACACATTTTCCTGGTGTTTTGTGGTGTGATTTGTTCAAATCTGAACTTCGTTTCTTTGGGAAATGAGCCATTTTTGAGAAATTTTAAAATTGAAAATTTCTCAAAAACGGCTCATTTCCTAAAGAAACGAAGTTCAGATTTGAGCAAAAAACACCAGAAAAATGTGTTTTGGTTCAGACCTGACCTAACCTAAACTGACCTAACCTAAACTGACCTAACCTAAACTGACCTAACCTAAACTGACCTAACCTAAACTGACCTAACCTAAACTGACCTAACCTAAACTGACCTAACCTAAACTGACCTAACCTAAACTGACCTAACCTAAACTGACCTAACCTAAACTGACCTAACCTAAACTGACCTAACCTAAACTGATTGGGTTTTGTTGCCAGACCGTAATATCCAGCTTTTCATGTCTTTCCAACAACGCTCAATATTTTGAATGTGAACGGTGTCTTCCACGAACCGTTGTGAATGGTTGACTGTCCGGTGAATGTAGCCTAGATTTCCAAGTTGAGAATACGCACGCCACTCGTCGGAATAGATTGTAGTCCCAGGCCTAATATGTTGCTGGATCAGGCGAACAAGAGTTGTTGCGTCTCTCTGAGGAACCGCAAACAACAGTAGTTTTTTGGAACTACGTTCCAAGGTACCAAAAACCCAGGCAATCACAACCTCCGCAAACCAAAATGAAAACCAGACTGAAAAAACATTCTTAAATGAGTATGCATTATGAGAGATTCAAAATGTACGTCTCTGATTGGTCGGATAAGGTCACGTGAAACAAAAACGATTTTTAATTGGTTGTTTTGACCTATGTTTCCTAATTTTGCCACGAGATGTCTCCCCATAAAACTGGAGAGGGCGACGATCGTTAAAATTTTAACAGCGTTAAAAGCTAAATACTCGGTCAATGGCCTATAATGGCTACTTTTTACGTCTAAATTTAAAAAAAAATAAAAAATTTCCATAAAAAATAATTATTACATTTCCTTGATTTTTATCAGTTTCCCTGAGGTTTCAAGGTGTCCTGAATATGAATTTATATGTTAAATTGTCATAGAATGTCTCCTCCTATCGAAAACGAACAAAGCATTAAAACGAATATTAACCATCATTTGTTTGCAAACACTTTTTTGTATATTTTTTTATATTAACATAATCTTCTCCAAAATATATAGTATTGATTGCTTCGTATCAGTGGCGTACTAAGGTGGGTGCGAGGGGAGATGGTCCGCCCCGGGTGACAGCCAGGACAGAAGTGCCATCGGAAGAGTTGAAATAACAGTACAAGTTTTCAAACCAAATGAAAAATTCGCCAAAGTAAGAAAAAAAAAAATTAAAATGTTCAAACTATTACAACAGCTTAATGTTAATTTCCACTATAAAATAATTTTTTATTTTTACTGGCAGTACAAAATTTACAAACTAAAAATTAAATATTTGATAAAAATTACATCAAAAGGCGAACGTTTGTTGACGTTTTAGTCATCAGTTTGTTGAGCATAGCCAGCTAGCTGCAACTGACATTCCAAGTCTTGTTCACTTGACACTGTGACTCCACATACAAGCAGTGCTGCCACTCAGATTTTTAGGAAATCCCAAGAATTGACCTAAAAAAATCCCAAGAATAACAAAAAAATCCCAAGATAATAAAAACATTAAAATAAACAAAGAAAACATTAAACTTACTCTATTTTAATTATATTTCCTCGTCAGGCTCGTCTTCTTCGACGTCTGCCTATCTAGGATAATGGGCTATATAGCTATTTATAAAAGATAAAAATAAAAAATTCAGCGTTGATATAATATCAGAATTAAAAAATAGAAACTTAATTTTTTATTACAGCTAAATGTTTTAGAGAAAATAGAGATAATGAAAGGAACTAGTTTTTCACGCGTAAGAAAAAATCGGTGCTCTGTTTCAGCTGGCTCTGACTACTGACTAGACGAGACGCCGCACACCATTACGACTTAACCTTGTTCAAAACATGTTTTGAACGGCAATCAAACTAGTACAAGCGACTGTCGTCATGACAAATTTGTTCTATTACCAATGATATGACATAAAATGAATTTTATGGATTTATAAAAATTAATAAAGGATCGTAATGAAAAATACATAAATAGTAACAAATTTCGTTCAAGTAGTAACAAAAGTACAAACAAGATATAAAGTAACAAATTTGTTACTATAGTAACAACTTCGGCAACGCTGCTGACCAAACGCAGTCTAATTAAACGGTTACTGAACGAAAAGTAAACAAGAACTAAATGTGTACAATACCTGTTGTATGTCTTCAGTACTTATCTCTCATTTTAATTATTTAATAATTATTACCACTTTTCATGTATAATATAATTCGCTTTATATAATTGTTTTTTAATGAAAACAAGAAGAAATTAATAATAATTTTCACTTTAACTTAGTTGGTATGAAAAATCCCAAGATTTCGACAGTTTTCAAAATATATCCCCAAATCCCCAGGTCGAGGCTGAAATCCCAAGATCTTGGGAAAAATCCCAAGCAGTGGCAGCCCTGCATACAAGAGGTATGTTTCATTAAATAATTATGATAAAGCATAAAGTGCTGGTGTTTATAACAATATCATGGTACTTATACCAGTGTCCAGTAATTTTTGACAATGTGGTATCATAGTGATGTTTAAGTGTTTATAAATGATAATTAATAATGATAATAATAATGATAATTAATTGTCTCTGCTTGTCTGGGTTGATAATCTGATAACTCAATGGGTATCTGGTTGGAAAAAGTTTGAGAACCACTTGTTTAAAGCTTTTCTGTTGTAATAATTTTTTTTTACTTCTTTATTTACTGAATATACTGTTAATTTTCATTTTGTCAGTGGTCTAGTTATTTGTTATTTAGTTATTTTGCTGTCTGCTGTATGTGATTTCTCTTTTTTGAGTTACCTTTCTTTCTGGTGTGAAGCCCTGGAAGAAATTAATCTCACACAAAAGTATTTGCAAACAGCTGGAATCAGTTTTGAAAAGTGCAGTGTGAAGCTCCAAGCTCTAAAACTGTTTCTTGAAGATCAGCGCAATGAAATTGTGGAGAGGGCCATTCATTATGCAACTACAAAGTGTGAGGAAATTAACATTTCTATGGAGAGAAGAGGGAGAGTAAATATGGAAAACTGATGAGTGGGTAGTTAGGAGGTAACGAAAATGGTTCACTGAGTAGGTAGGTAGTTAATCTAACAATTATTAAATTCCTTTTATGTCAATAACTGGGTGGATGAAACCAATTGGTTGCTCACCAGAGTTATTCTCCACACTAGTATTTATATACTGTGTGACAAGAGCGTGCTCGGTAATAGATATACATTACCGATCAACCAACCAAAAAAAAAAAGACCAAGGAGACGCTGGTGGAAAAAGCCCCGCGAAAAGGAGAACAAGGGAGAACGAAAACGAGGAACGGGGCGAGAAGACGGAACGAGAGAAGGGAGAAGGACAAACAACGGGAAAAGATCCCCACCAGCAAGTACGCTCTCAACAATTAAACGAAAAAGGGGAAAAGGGACTCTAATAACTAGCAGTAAGTGACTAATTGTGTTTTTAACCCAGTTAGAAGTAAACGCATTAAATTAAGCTCGGTCAGACAAATTAGGCCTACATTGTGGCCTAAGACCTAGCATCAACTCATAGCTTAACAAAGGTGAAGGTAGATTGCCCTAACCTAATTTGGTGAGGAATCCTACTGTGGACCTCAATTTATCTGCCCGCTCTGGACCATTTCCGGAATCTCTAGGCTGACCCCTACAAGGCTAGACTTAATCTACTCTATAGTTAGACTGGAGATATAAGGGGTGGGTTAATTGTGGACCAATTCATACAGAGCATTTTTCACAGTAAAGCTCCGAAAAAGGATGCCAGGAGAGATGGCAAAGGATGCTGGTCTCACATTGCCAGAGGAAGTGAAAAGGGTTATGTTTGAATGTCTTGATCGTTTTCATCAAGAATTGGAGATTCATTCTAAGGCAATGGATCAAATTCTGTCAATCTTCGCTGTTATTCAGCGAAACACTTTGGTTGTTGCAACAAAAGAAGAACTTCGGAAGTATATTCCAAATTTGACTCAGATTTTCGATGAATTCTCTAATGAAGATAGTGTGGAAATTGGATGACTTCGGAGGCATTTGGAAGCTGCCAAAATCAGCGTTGAAGAGGCAAAGAAATGGACAGCATTACAGTTTCTGGAGTTTATTGTGAAATGGAATTTTTGTGAATCTTTGCCAAGCTTGTCACTGTGTTTGAAATTCTTTTTGACTGTCTGTGTGTCTATTGCTTCATGTGAAAGAAGTTTTTCCAAATTGAAATTGATAAAAAATTTCTTTCGCTCGACCATGAGTCAAACAAGATTGACAAATCTGGCTTTACCTTCAATTGAACATGAATATGCAAAAAAGGTGAATTTTGATGAGGTCATTGATCAATTTGCAGAAATTAAGGCTCGAAAGCAGAGACTGTGAATCTAATATACTATTGAGCTAAAATGTGTCTGTGTGTGTGTGTGTGTGTGTCTGCTTTTTTCGGAACCGTGCACAGCCTAAACGACACATCGGAAAATTCTGCAACCACCACCAACTGATAGCCCATGAGCTGACGATGTGCTCTGTCAAGTTTCCCGGTCCTAGGTCACCGGTTACTAGATCCGAAGGCCCCAGGACCCCAGCACCGCGATAAAACTACAGAAAAGAACGCAGCCGTGAAAATCTTGAGCTTCACATTTATACTGTGATATATACAGGGTGTTTCAAAAGTCCCTCATTATTTTTAAAATTTTATTAAAATAGCAATTACAAGAGGAACCAAATGACAATTTGGTTGCTGAGTCTACGATTCATGAGAATTTTGGTGGCATCCAACTTGGCTTCATAAGTCTGCTGGAAAGTCACTGGTACACCTCAACGTGGGCACCGTCTTTTTCGAAACAAGCGAGCCACCGTTTTACGCATTCTTGGCCGACATTGGACAACATTTCGGGAGTAACAGAAGCACACGCATTCCTGATCCGTTCTTATAGTGTGGGGAGGACTCGCGGCTTGGTGGCGTACACTTTGCTCTTAATGTAGCCCCACAAAAAGAAGTCGCATGGGGTAAGATCAGGCGAGCGAGCAGCCCATTCGATGGGACCACGGCGACCAATCCACCGATCCGGGAACTGCTTATTCAGAAATGAGCGAACCTCACGCGAGTAATGAGCAGGGGCACCGTCTTGCTGGAAAATGACTTCTTGCATGTCAGCTACAGCTGACAGTTGGGGATGCAGAACTCCTGAAGCATACGAAGGTAATTGTCTCCGTTGACGTTCACGGAATTTCCATCTTGATCCCGGAAGAAGAACGGACCAATCAGCCCAGCTGAGGAGATGGCACACCAGACGACCAATTTCGGCGTGTCCCTTTCATGTTCACGGACTCCGCAGGATTGTGAGTTCCCCAGATGCGGGTGTTGTGCCGATTGACGCGACCAGAAAGGTGGAAGAGAGCTTCGTCGCTGAACCACATGTGCTCCAGGATCGATGGGTCTCTTTCGTAGTGATGCAGCAGTGTCTCACACATCTCCACCCGGCAATCGTAGTCTTGAGGTTCCAGCTTCTGAACCACCTGGATCTTGTACGGATACAGCTTGAGACCACGCCGCAAAATCCGTTGGATAGATGTCGCGCTGATGTTCAGTTCCGCAGCAGCTCGCCGAATGGACTTTCCTTGACTCTGAGTAAACGCCTCACGGACAGTTTCAACATTCTCCTCACTCCGCCCACTTCGAGGTCTTCCTGATCGTGGTTTGTCCTTTACGGATCCGGTCTCCATAAACTTCCGGTGGGTGGCGACGATGGTGTTCCTATCTGGTGCATAATGCTGTCCGTAGACTGCCCGGAATCGTCGCTGCACTTCGACCACAGATTGAAAAACCTCCTGCCATGCAACGATTTTACACCTCTGCTCTAGAGTCAGCATGGTAGCAGAAGAAAACGGAGCAAAACTTCAAATGTAGACTCAAAAAAATTCTCAACTACTGAGTAAGAGTTTACCACAAGATGAACGTCGTTGGTCGATTAGCTGCAAAGAAAATTGAAAATCAAATTAGTGAGGGACTTTTGAAACACCCGGTATACAGTATACTACGGTAGCAGTATAATGGGGAGAGGGGGTAGGGTAATGGGGGAGTGGGGGTGGGAGGGTAATGGAGTAGAGGGGTGGGGGTAATGGCGTTTTTTAAAATTTTGTAGCTTAGCCACTTCTTCCTATGAGAGCTTCATATAATATAACTTTAAATCTACAACCAATAAAAAAAAAGAAGTAGCCACTTCTTCCTATGAGGGCCTCATATAATATAATAAAAAAATACATGAAAAAGTAAAAAATAATGTCTTTTTCTCTTTACATTTGTGATTGATTGGAAAGATAGCCCGAAAGGACTCACAATTTAATCGGGATATTAAGCTTCATTCTTTCATCGATTTGCAGTTACGATTCATTACAATTTTTTTAATTATATTATTTTATAAAGTATGACAAAAAATAAACGATAAAGTTAGACTCCAAGTGAACCATTCTTCCGATATGTTAGAGGGGAAAAAGCATTCCATCATATTATAGTATACAACAAACGCAATACTGTCTTCTTATTTGTGGATCATAAAAAATTTATGTATATATGAGATAGATGTGATATGCCATACTTTTGTCGCTTAGCCACTTCTTCCTATGAGGGCTTCATATAATATAATTTTAAATCTACAACCAATAAAAAAAAATGAAGTAGTGAAAAAAAAATCCGAAGGGCGATAGCGAGCTACCGCTTGTCCTCTCTAATTACCTTTGAAGAATAAACTGAGCGTTGAGACTGAATTTCCTGTGTTTTTTGTATAAAATAAAATGCAGTATTACCTGTTCACTGAATTTTTAATGTCCTGCATTTTTCTTATTTCCAATTTGTTTATGACAGTACTGTACTGTTTAAAAATCTACTTGCAAACATAATATATTTTTCTGTGTATTTAAATTTTAAAATTATTTATGGGGGTGCCAAAGGAAGGATCCGGCCCGGGTGCCAAATACTTTAGGTACGCCCCTGCTTCGTATGCTTCTTTGATAGTAAAATCTGTGCTCTCCATTTTTCCTAAAAGAGAACATAATGAAGAGTACTGTTCTTGCAACTGTAAGAGCTGAAAACCTAACCCATCTGATTTGACGCCAGCTTTCGCTCTTTTAACGAGGACTGTTATCTGACAGTTGAGGCTAAGAAATGTATTTGCGAAATGTATTTAAAAATATGTATTTTCAAATAACAAATACTCTTTCAAAGTATTTAAATATGTATTTAAATACACACCGAAAAAAGTATTTATAAATACAAGTATTACAATACAAACGTATTTAAATACTGCCCATTTCTGTGGGATGGTTATGATGCACCTGACCTCTAACCTTTCTACTGTCTCTGATTCGGGCAGAGGAAACCCTGTGGCTTTAAATGTCTCAAAAACCCAGTTCATTCATCTGTCTACTCGTCACAATACACTATTCAATCCTTCCTCTTCTCTTAACATTCTTGGCGTTTCCTTTTCTCGTGATCTTTCTTGGGAAGACCACACACACTATCTTTCTAAAACAGCTTCTAAGAGGTTAGGTGTGCTGTACTGGCTCCGTAGTTTCTTTACCTCCACTCAGCTGCTATCTCTGTACAGGGGTCTTGTCCGCCCCTATATGAAGTACGCCTTCTCATGTGTGGGTTGGATTAACCCACGCAGTTGTACTTGACCAGGTGGAATCAAATGCTTTTCGTCTCATCAATTCCCGGTCTCTTACTGACTGTCTTCAATCCCTCTCTCTTTGCCGCAATGTTGCCTCACTCTCTCTTCACGATCACTATTACAACGGATACTGCTCTTCTGAACACTCTAACTGCATGCTTCCTCCCTTAATGAGAGCACGCAGTAGCAGACTTTCGACACTTTCTCATTCCTTTTCTGTCCAACTGTCTAACGCAAAGGTTAATCGGTATTTTCAGTCTTTCTTTTACTCAACCGGTCAACTCTGGAACAATCTTCCTCAATCCATCTTTTCCCCTGTCTGTGACCTCCAATATTTCAAACGCAGAGTGTCCAGGCATCTCAAAAACCTTAGATCTTAGATTTTTAGTGATTTTAGTGTGTTTAATGATTATTTGAAGTTCTAAAGAAGATGGATCGTTTCCTCCAGAAGACTCAGAAAGAGACTGAGACTGAACTGAAACTTGTTTCAACACCTGGAGGAGACGAAGAATCTACTGATGTTAGTGCTTCAACTTCAAGTCAAGCAACTGGAGCTCCTAGCGGACCGAGGACCGAGTCGTTCCTAGGTCCTATCTTCAGGAAGGACCGTGACCGGGACCGTCGGTCCAGTTTGAGGCAAGGACCGGGACCGGAACCGTCGGTCCTTTTTGAGGCCCGGGTGCCCACCTTTGTATATATATATATATATATATATATATATATGTAAAAAGTGAACAATGAACAATTCCTACACCATCATTATATGGATTCATTGTCTTGATGCAGAACTTATGTTTGTATAGTTTTATGTTGAATGTTCATTTTTACCTAAGAAACCAAAATCGCCTAAGCGAGTTTTTGGATAGAATTTCGATTTATACTTCTTTATTCATTACTGTATTTCCCTAATTCATCTTTTCTAAATAATGACTTATACACTATGACGTCATAAAATAACTTTATTCTCTTTACGTTTCCCACTCTTTGTCTCTAATTCGTTCTTGTAAATCTTCCTAATAATGATTTGTACTATACGTAAAAATTCAATAACTATGACGTCACATTTTCCCTTCATCATATATCTAGTATTCAATGTATGAAAATTCTTTAACATCATACTAAGGACGAAACACTCTATAGAAGTCATTATTTATATGTTGTGTAGTATAAGCATTATTATTCAACATATTCATCCATACGTCACGTTTTCCCGTCATTGATTTCCCTTGATCATTGTCCTATATAAATTTTATTAAATATTCATTTTTTACTCGTGTCAATTTGTGACGCGCGAAACTTTGGGCGTTCGTTCGAGAACGCGAAAAAATTCTCGTATTATTTTTTTCATTTTTATTTTTAATTATATGACCTCCCGAGATGAACTCGAATAAATGCTTAGTAAGTTATTATCAAAAATTCCGCTCACGACGACAGATTCGAGCGCCTCAAAGATAAAAATACCTCCGTTCGCTCTGATTTCAAATTTATAACATTTATAACATATTATGTTATATCATGTGTGTCATGTCTTATGTACTTGTGTTGTACTAATAACCATCTAGTATAACCATCTAGTATAACCATTTAGTATAACCATCTAGTATAACCATTTAGTATAACCATCTAGTATAACCATCTAGTATAACCATATATAAATATATAAAAACACTGTAATTAATAATAACTTGTAATGTACTTCAGTGAAACTGTAATTAAATGTAATGATTTAATTTATAATGTAAGAATGTACTTTAATAGAAGTGTAATTAAACAACAAGTGAATATGAAATAATCCATAATTGTAATCGAAATTGTAATGAACCAAAATTAGTACGTACTCAGTCGTGCACTTAATTTGTACTTGTGTACTATTACGAAATGATATCGCCTTCATAAATGTAGACTCGGCGAAAAATACAAATTAGTTTTTATTTTATTTTTTAAATTCTTATTTGCAATCATTCAAAAATCTGATGTGTTTAAAAAAAAGGGGGGAAACTTAACCTTCGACTGTCTCCCCCAAACATTTAGGTTATATTATACATGTACTTGTAAAATTAGGCACTACTTCATTTTAAGACTTCATTTAAGGCTCTTCTTCATTGCACTTCTTCATATTAGCACCTCATTAGGAGGGGGCAGAGGCCCCTTGCCTCCTTAACTTAATTTTTTTAGATTCCGGCCTGAGCCATGGTCGAAAGAGGTCGAACCTCTACCCCTGTAAATTCAGAGAACTAACTGTACATTTTTAGAAGTAAACTACAAAAAGAGAAAGTTTTTATCTTTTCCTTCGAGCCTTGTTCTCTTCAGGAACTTAGTAAAGTCGATAATTTGAGTATCAGAGAAAGTATCAGAGTATTATAAAAAGAGAAGAATTAATAAGCGAGAGAAAGAGACAACCCAAGCACCATAGAAGATATTGGCATAACAGTCTGGTGAGTCTGTAGCCAAGAGTTTAACAGAGTGGCGACCGAAAAGAATTAGAAAAGCATATAGAAGAAATATCCGTTGCAGCCTCCTAACCAGAACCCCCCGTCGAATCCGAACCGACTCAGGGCCATAGACGGAGGGGTTAACATATATATATACAGTGCTTTTTTTCCGGCTCCCGCGAAATGAGTCAGTCGTGATGTAAATGTCAATTTAATCGGATGTGTTTTCTGTTTTTACAATACAATTTAGGTACGTTACACGATTGTCACTAGGTACCTGTTTAAGTACGTGAGTTTCAAATTTTATAACTCACAGAAATAAACGGCGTCTATAAATAATGTATAAATGTTAAACATTCTGATTTTTATTATGTATCACATTTGAATGAGACTTACCTAATAAAACAATACTACTGAGTTCACACTCGCTCATTGGTGGTTTGTTTTAAGAAAATTTTTTTAGTACTGTGCCCTTTTTTCTTTGGACTCCCTTTGCTGAAATGCCTAGATCTGCCCATGCTCAAATACTTTCTATTTACTAGGGCTTTTATTCCGCCACTTTTATTGTTATTAATATTATTATTATTATTATTATTATTTAAAATAACATTAGGAAAACATGAGGTACTTACAAGTTTCACATTATTTTTTTCTATACTGTTTTCCATAAGTTAGTGGTCAACTGTTGCCTAAAAGCTCCTATGCTTCCAACGCATATTCAGATTAGAATACTGTGAGTATATTCAGGGGCGGATTAACGCAATGGCCAGATGGGTCATGGCCAAGGGCCCCACTCTTTAAACGATGAAATGAAAAACCTATTAATTTTTTGACAAATAAAGGGATAAAATAGCGACGCTAACAGTCATAGAAAACGCGATAAAACAAACAAACAAACACTTTATTTCAGACCCAACAGGTACACCGTACAAACATTATACAGGAGGTCCATAGAAGATTAAGAGATAGTTGTCTGGAGCACTGGCTAAGTAGGCCAGTGAATCACTGTGTATAATGAACAAACAATTGCCTACGCCACTGCTTCCAGATTTCAGATTTATAAAATATATCGGAGACCAGTCCACTAACCATGGCTTCCATTATCTTATTGACTGACTCACCAAGCCTAGTGATAAATCTAAATACCAAATTGCGAATGACACTGGCACAGTTAGCACCTTATTGACTACAAACAGCATACTGACACTAGAAGGAGCACCATTTACAAATCTTGGAGTCCTTAATAAACTCCTAAAAATATTATTATATGCAACATATAATTTCCTCAAATTATACTGTACATCCTGTAGTTCCACCACAAATGAGCTGTATACATTGGAGTACAAAAAGTTTTGAACAAAATCAACTTAACATCTAATGTACACATGTGAAATTTTCCTACTAAAGTATTTCTCTGAGCATATAATTGTCTACATTGCCTTAGAATATTACAGTCATCTGAAAGACTATCTGTTAGTATGTGGCCAAGATACTTAGTCTGGGTTACTTCTGACAGCACCCTACCATTCAATTGAAATTCAGAAAATTTTATATATTTGTAGGCCTTGGTCCTCATAATCATAACATGACTAAAACCATTGCAAAATTACTAAATTTTCTCCCGTTTAGTAAGAAAACTGAAACAGGCGAACAAACGAACGTACAACTAACTTGACGTTTGTTTGGTGAACATGTTTAGTCTTTAGACATGTTTCAGCAGGTATTATGTGGCATTGTGATCGTGTTTCATTTGTATAGGCAGAATTTTATATTCATATGGGAACCGTAAACTAATTCTCTAAGCATCTTGATTACTAATTGTGGGACTTTTTTATTTATCTATTTCCTTCAACATTGTGTTGTCAGGGATAAGGAAGACAGGACAACCTTTTTCGTAATAGTGGGATTATGTGATTTGTCACTGCTAACAATAGAAATGATTTAACAAGCGCAATAAACTTTCAAGAAATTATAGATGGTTTTGCTAGCGCAAACACAAGGAAAAAGCCAATGTGAGTTTGTGACTAAAGCTGTTATTGTCTATTGATGTGTAGCCGGACTTCGTTAATTATTTGATCATTCCCAACTGTCTGTACATTCTGTGTAGTAGGCAAGTACATATAACATTGTTTTGAATATTTAGGCCCTATATATGACTGAAATTTAGGAAATGTTTAAATTATTTTTTTTTGTCCTATGATAATATGACAATTTGTATATGGAATTTTCTCACTTTATAATTAAATGTGTTTATTTTATTATGTCATGTTATTATCAATGAAGTTTTAAATTCATTTTGTGATTTAACTGTGATTATGGTCAGGTCATCGATAATCTTTGGTGCCATGGGGCTCCGCGGTAAACATTGGCCAGGGGCCTCGCGATACTTTGACCCGTCCCTGAGTATATGTAATGCTATATCAGAGGTCTAAATTGTACAAAAAATATTGTAAAACTTTATGTAACTTGTATTCTTCCTCTGAATAAGACTTTTGTTTGTAAAGATTTTGATTAAGCCGTGCCTGCATAAATTTTCGTACAGTAACAGAACACACATTCTTGTACAGAAACTTACCGCTATGGTCTAATAAAATCATATTAAACTATGATTACCCCACCTTTCAATGCAACGTTTGACGTCAGATTGAGTTGAAGTCGGCTGTTATTGGAAGAACGAAACGAAACAGTTTGTCATCCTGAATTTAAAACTTTGAACGCGAATGAAGGTATTTGTAATTTAGCATTTCTTCAACCCGATTAAGGAAGCTATTTTGGATGAATAATATTTTTGACTGAGTGTAGGGTCTAGATTAGACCTTAGCCTATAGTTAATTTTCTCCGGTTCGTTCCAGTTCAGCCAGGTTTAAATTGTTAAATAGTCTCTCATTACGAAACCACTTCGAAAAAATAAATAAATAAATAAAAAGTTATGCTATGGCCAGACAGCAAATTTTGCTCAAATTTTCCGACGGCGTCGTGCGAGGATTTTTCCATAAGTCCCAGCCAACTCTTCGGACGAGAGTATTAATTCAAATTACTGGAGGCTAAAATTCCAGAGGCAGTATTATAACAGTGGAGCTATCCAGATAGGCCGAAGGGCCCCTAGTGTGTCCACTATAAAATTTTTACCATGTTACCATGCAGTCCAAGGCATAGGTAATGGAATCAGGTTGGAAGTGGCAATACTTTCTCTGTTGTGCTCCAAGTTGTCTTTACAAATTATTACATTACATTTTATATGGGAAACATGAAACTACTGGGGCCTATTGAAGTTATTCAAGTCATGAGCTATATTTTATAATTCACCCAAACGTGACGAAAATAGGTTTTTCGTGTGTATTTCATGCTGTTTCAATTGAATCTGACCTTCATTTTTGGCACAAATGCACTGTTATGGGGATAACCTGGTAATCTTTTGTTTTAGGTACATAAATAGTTAAAAGAACGAAATTTGGGTAATTATTCGTTTTTTGACCCACTCTCTTTTTATAGTGAGAGCAAACTTTTCTGGTCAATTTTGAGGTGTTCTGCACGAATCTGCCATCCATTTCCTGTGCAAATGTGTAGTTTTCGAGATATTGTCATCTTGAAAACTACGCATTTGCAGAGGAAATGGATGGTAGATTTGTGCAGAACACCTCAAAATTGACCAGAAAAGTTTGCATTCATGCTAAACACAACCTAACCTAGAACATAAGAAATTTTTATAGTGGGCACACTAGGGGCCACTTCGGCCTGTTGAGGTGGCTCCACTATGTAAAAATTGCCTGTACATTGGCAATAACCAATTTTTACAAAACTAATAAATTATTAATTTGAAACAAAAGATAGAATCTCTGGATCTAGAGGATCAAAGTCATAATAAGCTACTATCCACAAATATGTTACACTATACCTATTTATAACCGACATGTAAATATATCAGATCCAAAGAATCCAGTCAATTTCATTATGGTATCTATCAATACCAGTACCTTGCCAACCAAAAATAAGTCATGGTCCATATCAATTGTGGCCCAAGTCACAATTTACAACCATATATATTACAATATATATATACTTAGGAGGAAAAGTGTAGGTGTGGCTGTGAAGATTGTACAGTAATGTAGAAATGTGTGTGCACCCATTTTGGGTCTCCCATTTAAAGGTGTTTGTGGGGCAAGTGAAGATCATGAGTTTTTCAATACCTCACAGTACTATGGGGGGCACTACTTGGCAGAGGAATCTCTTTAAATAGGGTGTGTTAGGACAGAGTATCCCCTAACCCAAGATGCTGCCTCCCTATATCCCACAACACTTGTGTTGAGCTGTGGGATCTATCACATACATATATACACATATATACACATACATATACATACATATATATATACAGGGTGGGTGGAAAGTAGCTCCCTATTTTGGATTGGTAAAAAAATACGTATATTATCCATTTATTTCAGAAGAAATAATATGAAAAGGTAGGTATACATGGTAGGTTTTCTCTAAAATTCAATGTGGGCTCCAACTCTTTCCACCAGCTTCTGGAGCCGCCCAGGAATGGCGTCCACTGACTTTAGCAGGAACTCTGGCGGGATGGAGGACATGACTTCCCGAATTCGGTCCTCCAGTTCTTCCAATGTCCTCGGTTTGGTGCGGTAGACTTCTTCCTTTACCCACCCCCAAAGAAAGAAGTCGCACGGTGTCAAGTCGGGGCTCCTGGCTGGCCATTGATGTGGACCACGAAGACCCATCCAACACCCAGGGAAGTGGGTATCCAGCCACTCACGGACAACAAGAGCTAAGTGCGGAGGGGCGCCATCTTGCATAAATATCAGATCGTCGATGTTCTCCCATGTGCTGACAACCGGCCAGACCTCGTTTCGCAACATAGCAAGGTACCGCTCAGCATTCATGGTGTTGCGCAGAAGGAACGGGCCCACAACCTGATCTGAGGTCATACCACACCACACCGTTACACTGAACCGATTCTGCCGTTTTTCAGCGGTAACCGTGCGACTTCTTTCTTTGGGGGTGGGTAAAGGAAGAAGTCTACCGCACCAAACCGAGGACATTGGAAGAACTGGAGGACCGAATTCGGGAAGTCATGTCCTCCATCCCGCCGGAGTTCCTGCTAAAGTCAGTGGACGCCATTCCTGGGCGGCTCCAGAAGCTGGTGGAAAGAGTTGGAGCCCACATTGAATTTTAGAGAAAACCTACCATGTATGCCTACCTTTTCATATTATTTCTTCTGAAATAAATGGATAATATACGTATTTTTTTACCAATCCAAAATAGGGAGCTACTTTCCGCCCACCCTGTATATATATATATATATATATATATGAAATAAACTAGTACCATTCATGCAATTAAACATTATCACCAGATGTCCCTTGCAAATATCAAACTATCCAACCTTCTTTTGAAAGAATCTAGTGTATCTGAAGTCACCACTTCTGTCAGACTGTTCCAAACCTTACTTACACTATTTGTAAAACTATGTTTTCTTAAATTTGTTCTACATCTTGGCTTAAATAATTTCATACTATGACCTCTAGTCTGGTTATTATGATCTTTAATGAAAAGAGACTCAAAATCTATCTTATCCAACCCTTTTATCATTTTATACACCTCTATCATATCACCCCTTAACCTCCTCCTTTTTAATGAGAACATGCTTAGATACGCCAGTCTTTCCTTATATGTCAATTGTCTTAGAGATGGGATCATTCTTGTTGCTCATTTCTGTACTTTTTCCAGTTTTTCAATATCTTGTATCAAATATGGTAGGGACTATTAAATTGAATGCAGTATTCAAGGAGGGGTCTCACATATGAAATGTATAGTTGCTTTATAATATTGGGTGATTTGTATTCAATGTGTGCCTGCATGAGATTGAGTCTAGCATTTGCTTTATTTCTGATTACTGTACAGTGATTTGAGGGTTTAAGTTCATTAGTCACAGTGACACCCAAGTCTTTCTCTTTATCATCATTTTTAATCCAAATTCCATTCATATTGTATTCAAATTCTGGATTTTTTGGCCCAATATGCATAACTTTGCACTTATCAACATTAAATTTCATCTCTCAGTTATCTGCCCAGGCTGTTACTCTGTTACTGACTTAATATTATGGCCTAATTTTGTATCTAGCAAATTTTGGGGTTTTACATGATAGGCCCTTCTCTAGATCATTTATATGGACAACAAAAAGCAGAGGTCCCAGCACAGACCCCTGTGGGACTCCGCTCAATACGGGTCTCCAAGTAGACTTATTTCCATTTAGATCAACTCTGTTTTCTGTTTCTCAGCCATTCTTCTATCCAGTCAGCTATATGACCTCTTATACTATGGGCTCTAACTTTTACCAACAATCTTGCATGAGGAACAGTATCAAATGCCTTTGCAAAATCTAAGTATACTATATCTACTGGCTCTTTATTGTCCAAATGCAATAGGACTCAATCATAAAATTCAATGAAGTTGGTTAGACAGGACCTTCCACTTCAAAAGCATGCTGGTTATCATTTATAAGGTTGCACTCTTCAAGGAACTCAGTAACTTTACCTCTAATGATACTTTTGAGTAATTTGCAAATAATGGAGGTGAGGCTGATGGGTCTGTAGTTTTTTACCAAGTTTCTATTTCCTTTTTTAAAGATTGGAGCCACATTTGCTTTCTTCCAATCCTCTGGAACTTCAGTACATATCAATGATTTAATTAAAAATAATTTCTAGTGCCTGTGCTATATTCTTTTTGGCAGCTTTTATGACTATTGGATGCATTTCATCTGGCCCTAGAGATTTTTCCATTTTTAATTTATCTATTGCTTTTAGGATATCTAGTTTTGTTACCCTTAATTCATTTATTTCTCTATCTTGTCCTGGTAGTATAAGATCAGGAATATTATTTAAATTTTCATTTGTGAATACTGATGAGAAGTATTTGTTTAGTTCTTCAGTTATTTCAAGATCATCATCTATATGGAGGGGGCCAATTTTCTTTTTCACTCTACTTTTCAAATTGAAGTGACTGAAAAACTTCTTGGATTGTTTTTTGAATTCTTGGCTAGGCTTTTTTCCAAGTCTCGTTTGCTATATCTGATTGCTTTCTTGCAAATGCTTCTTTTACTTTTATATATTTCGGAGTCTGTGCCATTTTTAGTTCTTTTGAATTTGTGAAATGCTTTTGTTTTTTCTCTGATTGCTCTTTTTACATTGCAGTTTATCCAAGGTTGTTTTTTTATTTTATCCAGTTCTGATTTTACACTGTGGGATATGCTTCCTTTGTATGTTCATTATTATACTTTTAAATTTTTCCCACATACTAGTTACTGTATGTTCAGGCTGTAGAATATCTGTCCAATTTATTAGACACACATCATTTACTAGTCCATTTATATTTCCTCTTTTAAAATCTGGAATTTCTACTTTATTTTCACTAGGTCTTGAATTACAAACAATATTAAACCAAAGGATACAATGATCACTTGAACCTAGTGTTTCTGAAACCAAGATATCCTGGAAGGTATCTGGATTATTTGTTAGAATTAAATCTAGAATGGCATCAGCCCTGGTTGGCTCCTTTACTAACTGGGTTAAACCATTCTCAATTATACAGTCTAAGAATCTCTCATTACTTTCTGGTGTTTGTAATATTTCCCAGGCTATATGCCTATAATTGAAATCTCCAACAATAATAATATTGCCTGTCATTGCTTTATTTATTTCATCAATAAGTTTATTTTCTACATACTTATTTTCTTCTCTACTTTTGGGGATTCCTCTAACTGAACATCCCTCAGGTGGTCTATAAATACCTGCTATCCTGATTTTCCTGGCATTTTTATGCCCAATATCTATCCATACAGATTCAACTATTTCCTCTTTAAGCGAGGTAACTTCAACTGGATTCAGATTTGTCTTGGCATGAATAAATACTCTGCCACCCTCTGAATATTTACGTTCATAATAAAAAAGTTCATAGCCATCAATTTCATAAGTAATAGTATTATCTCTTTCACTAAATAGACTATTTGGTATCATACTGAATTTTGTCCACGTTTTAGTGACAATCATAACATCAGGATTTTCAATACCTGTGTATGCCTTGAATTCATTTATTTTATCTCAGATACTTCTTGCATTTACATAGAAAAATGACAAAGAACCCTTGGCATATTTTGCTTGTAATTTAGTCTGGTTCTTGTTCTGTGATAGTATATTAGGGTCATTCTCTGTCAGATCAACCAGTGCCTAACACCCTCATCTCTCAGATTTTGCTGAAATTTGGTTTATAGGGAGTTTGTGGGCCCTGAATCCATTTCTGAAATTATAAGGTCAATCCGACCAACGGTTCAAGAGATATGACCTCGGGAAATTTGAGGTCACTTGCGAGGTCACTAACATTTGGCGACCCATAACTTGGGTAATAATGGTCACAATTATATAAAAGTATATATATTTAGAATCAGAAAATGACAAGGAATCCAAATATGCAAGTTTTAGAACTCTAGGTTGAAAAATAAAAAAGTTACACTGTAACCAAAATTTGAGGTCACAATTTGACCTCGGGGGGTATCAAATGAGAATTTTTTTTTTAAATGTAAAAAATGAAGGCATAGGCATTGGCTATTAGAATCAGCAAAAAAAAAGTTTGTTTGTTAGTATTTTTCATGTAACTAACATATAAGTGAACACCATATTCATAAGTTGTGCGTCAATTCTACCTATTTTTTCACACTTAAGCTCATAATTTGACCTATAGAAATTAAAATTACATTTTTTTATAGATATAAAAACAAAGGCAAAAAATGTAAAATTGTATTTCACTGCTAATCTACACTGGCAATAATAGTTATAATAGTGAAAGGGGAAGACCTACTTAGAGGATTCATGTGCTAGCCTAATACAATTTTTGCATGCTCGATGCTCTCATCAATTTCTTTTTGTGGAAAAATGTATTGAATTCTGCTGCCTCCTCTTAGGGTAGGACAACTCATTACAGTTAATATATGATGTCCTCTCCTGGCACTGCACATGAATCCTTGTTTGATGGATAATAATATGCACTTGATCCTGATGACCCAGAGGGATGTAGAAAGTTCACAGTGAAATCATCAAACTCTTCACAATATTCCTCCACAATTCCATACCAAACTTGCATGTCATAAATGCAGCCAACATACTCTCCTGGTTTGACACATTTTAGGTTACCAAGCATTGCAGGTTCATTAGTAAAATGACTTTTCCTTATTCTTTTCTTTTCTCCAATGCCACTTGAAATGGGATACACCATCAGTTCTTCCTTGTTTAGGGGAACAAATCTATGATATTTCTGAGTTCCAGGAATAGCCCTACTATCCTTGAATCGATGTTCCAACCGTTCTTCTGCATCTTTCAAATCAGCTGTAGTTACAAAGAAAAATTTATCTTCTTGCTCAAGTTTTCTTCACAAAACTGAAACATGTGTTCTGGTGTAAGAATTTGCCTCTCTGTAGTTCTCTGCAAACTGGCACGAGCAGTAGCTCTTTTCACTGTTCCTCCAATCCCATCACATGCATTTTTGCCATGGGATGTAGCAAAGAAGTGCCATTCACAAGACAGACCAAAATCCTCTTCATGGTAACAGAGATTTGTGAAGTTGTATCTGTTCTTATATTGGCCAGCACATCCATCTGAGAAATAGTGCACCTTCTTCAATTGTGGGCATCTGAATTTAACATATGTCATAAGCTTCAATATGAATGAGTAAACCATTATAGTGTTGTGTTTTAGTGATGCAGATAAGAAACAGACACTAAAATGGCTAAGTTCCTGGTCTGCAGATGATCTATAATAGATGACAAAAGGGTGAACTGTACACTGTGAATTGTCCCAGTGAAACCCTTGGGCAGCATCCTGGACAATGAAAGAATAATTCTCAGAGAAATCACCTACTATAACTACCTCGCTCTGAGGTGGTAGTGTTTCTTTCAAACTGCTTGAAGTACTGTGATTGTTGCTGAGCAACAAAGTGATGACGAACCATGCGGGATATTTTCATGCTTAGGGATGATAAGTATTCATGAAGTGGCTCCACCTTATCAACCATTGTACAACGGTCAACAGTCACCCATTGCTTGTAAGATATTTCATTTGGAGCTGATTTCACACTGTCAAGTAACTCAAGAAAATCCAGGACACCCTCTTCTCTTGGGCAATCATTGCAAAGTTGCATCATGCAAGTCTCTCTTTCTGTACTGCAGACACTGTAATCCATAAGATCCTTGTATGAAAGACCTCTCTCTCCCAATGCAGCCAGCTGCAATTTTGGATTTTGATGGTATGTGCAGACACAGACAGAATGAGTCCCACCACTACCGGCAAGCACACAATATGATGGCCGTAATTTTGCAAATGTGGAAAATCCTATTTTGGGATTCTTTTCATCATTTTTTATATAGTTCAAACATCTCTCTTAAATTCCCGAGGACCAATCGTTTTTGCACCTTCATTGCACCTTCAGCACTGATAACTTTCACGCAATCCTTTTGGCCAGGACACATACGACTAACCTCTTCTGACTCATAGAATCTTCTAACTATATCTTTGTGTTCTTCAGATATCACTTTTCCTTTGCTCATTAGTGGAATCTTCGGAAGGATTCCATGTTCTGATTTAAGTGAATGGCTTCTTTTCACCATGTATGTTGTAGTTTGAAAGAAACTAGCTGTTTTTTCAATTGTGTATGGTGAGAGTGTCAATATTTGTAGTTTGTGATGGTGACATTTGCTCTCCAGGAATGACTGTTTCAATTCATTCATTAATTTGTCTAGATGTTTTTCAGATTTAGTTTCAGGTTTTGAAGTATCACTTACCTCCTCGGTAATTTGAACACCATAACTGAGTTCTAGCCTCTCCTTCAGGTGTTTCTGAGCAGATGATAGCTTACCACGAGCCTTGCGCTTTTTCTGGCTTAATGACAGCCCTTCTGAAAAGAACAGAAAAAAAGGTTTCACACACCTGAATATTAGTAATTAAATATTAATTATAGTACCTTAAATGCTATATAATTGGCTATTTAGTAGATCAAACAGACCTTGTAGTAAAGTATAAGTTATTATATTAATTTATTACTTACTTTTTTTAACTGGTGTTTGGTCCAGAAATGCTAGAACTGGTTCAACTGAAGTTGAAGGATTTTCCTTTATCAAGCAATCACTGTCATTGTCCAGATCTTGAATTGAAGAGATGTTACTCAAGCCACTGATAGTAGATGATTCATTTGAATCCTGCTCAGACTCGTTGTTTTCAGTGGTACTAAGTATAGTGGGGTTTTTCATTATCAGTGTCCAGCAGTTCACACACAACAATGAGTCTTTTTTCACTCTTCCAGCACATTTTTCACCAAGTACATCAGTCACTTTTCTAAGATTGATTGTTATGCATTTCTTGTGTTTTTGAATAGGGTCCTGGCAGTATTTCAAATGCCGAACCATTGTATTTTGATCTGTAAAGATATAGGATTTACAATTAGGTAATATATATTTTTTAGAAAATATTTAGCTATACACACTTAATATTTTAGGCCTTGATAGTCTCTGAGGCTCATTAAAACACCATACCCACCAGCCACCCACAGTGCTGGCTGGAACTGTACTAACCTGTAGACAAGGAATTTTGCAACTATCTGTGTTGATTCTGCACTTAGACAAGTAGCAACATGTTTCAACAGGTTTGTTTAGGCTACATGTGAGCTTAGTCTTCCCCTTTCACTATTATAACTATTATTGCCAGTGTAGATTAGCAGTGAAATACAATTTTTATTAAATTCTTGGAGCTTGAGGTCAAATTGATAGCTAAGATATAAAAATTCCTTGAAATGACAAGCAATTTATAAATATGGTGTTCACTTATAAGTTAGTTACATGAAAAGTACCAACATAAACAAACTTTTTATGATTGTTTCTATTAGTCAAGAACTCTGACTTTGTTTTTTATATCTATAAAAAATGTAATTTAAATTTCTATAGGTCAAATTATGAGCTTGTGTGAAAAAATAGGTAGAATTGACGCACAACTTATGAATATGGTGTTCACTTATGTTAGTTACATGAAAAATACTAACATAAACAAACTGTTTTTTGCTGATTCTAATAGCCAATGCCTATGCCTTCATTTTTTACATTTAAAAAAAAAATTCTCATTTGATACCCCAGAGGTCAAATCGTGACCTCAAATTTTGGTTACAGTGTAACTTTTTTATTTTTCAACCTAGAGTTCTAAAACTTGCATATTTGGATTCCTTGTCATTTTCTGATTCTAAATATATATACTTTTATATAATTATGACAATTATTACCCAAGTTATGGCTCGCCAAATGTTAGTAACCTCGCGAGTGACCCCAAATTGCCCGAGGTCATATCTCTTGAACCGTTGGTCGGATTGACCTTATAATTTCAGAAATGGATTCAGGGCTCTCAAACTCCCTATAAACCAAATTTCAGCAAAATATGAGAGATGAGGGTGTTAATTTCAATTTTTTTTGGTTGATCTGACAGAGAATGACCCATTATTTGCATCTCTCTTACTTTCTTTATTGACCTTTTTCTTTTGAGTTTTGATTATATTTTTTATTAGTTTATTGTTATCAAGAGTATTGGTATTTGTACTAATTTGGCCTATTCCTTTGGTTTTTAGTCAATTATATGATACAATCTTTGATAGTAAATCAGTCCCTTTACTATTAAGGTGAATTCCATCTCTGTTATAGAACACTCTTTTTTTTGTAAAATTTATTCCACAGTTTGATATATTAATTTCCATGCTCTGACATAGTGTCTTAAGCCTACTATTTATATATAATGCTTGTGAGTACTGAGTACCACTTATTATTCTCAGGTATCCTGGGAATTATACCTGTGATAGATATTTTAAGGTTAGGTCTCATTTCCTTTAACTTTGTTAAAGACGCATACAACCACACATTACATTTTCACAAACCCAACACGGCTTCAGGTCCGCCCACTCCACCACAATGCTTCTTACAAACCTAACCCAACACATCTTAGATGGCTTCAACCAACTATCCCCCCCTGCCCGCACAGTCCTTGTTGCCATCGACACTGTCCCATGCCACATTCTTGCACAAAAGATTATTGATCTCGACATCCCCACCAATGACAAGAAATGGCTTACTAATCTCATTGCAGGCTGACTTGGCAAAGTCATACACAAACAACACTCATCCAAAACTTAGACTATACAATGGCGTCCCACAGGGCTCCATACTCTCTCCAATCCTCTTCAACCTTTTCATGCACGACCTCTCACAACCTCTCTCCCCCCATGTCCACGTCTCCTCCTATGCAGATGACCTGACCATAACAGCACAACACCATAACCGTAACACCGCCACACGCCTGATCCAGCAGTACATTACCAATCTGGAACTCTGGCTGACTAACAATAGGATGTCAGCATCCCCTCAAAAATCCTCCATCACCCTCCTAACCTCAGACTGCTACGAATCCCAAGCACACCCGAGAGTCACCCTCATGGGACATCCCCTACCTCTAAACAAAACCCCAACAATCCTTGGCCTCACCCTAGACACCAGGGTTGTGGAGTCGGAGTCGAATTTTTACAATGTGTGGAGTCGGAGTCAGAAAATTTTGGACGACTCCACAACCCTGGTTATAGCCACTAGGTTAAGAAGGGTTATTCAATTTTAAGTAGGACTACTACTGGTTAGACCTTAATTATGTTTAAGAGAATCTTTTTCATTTATATATATATATTGGAAAAAATAAAAATCCCTTAATATGATATCTATAGTGCCCGCGAAAAGTATCCGATCACCCTTGAAATTTGTATTTTTTACATAAAAAACAATGTTTAAATGTATACTAACCTTATATTAGTATTTTGTCATCTGTCCTTTGGTTTGGATGACTTGTTCTAGACGTTTTGGCATGGATTTAATCAAGTTTTGACAAACTTCCACTGATATTTCCTTGCACCATACCTTTTTGATGGCCTCTTGTAATTTTTCGACTGAGCCAGTGTCGTGGCATTCAACCTTATTTTTTATTATTAGCCACAGATTTTCTATCGGATTGAGATCTGGACTATTACCAGGCCAATCCAAAATATCAAATTTATTGTCAGTAATCCATTTTGTCACTATTTTGGCCCTGTGACATGGTGCACCATCATGCATGTATGTTTTTGTCCTTTGGATTGCCATTGCCATTGGAAGTTTATCCTGTAGCATTGCTAAATACCGTGCACCATTCATAGTTGTGTTCTTCGGAAGAAAATATAAGTTTCCACGCCCATAGTAACCGAAACAACCCCAAACCATCACACTTGGAGGGTGTTTCATTGTCTTTAGGGTGTATTTAGGGTCCATCCTATTTGAGCCAATAGGCCGGCGAACCTTTTTTAGACAACTTCTGAATGTCAAAAATGTCGACTCATCGCTAAATAAAACCTTCTTCCAGTCATCAACAGTCCAATGAATGTATTTTTTACAAAATGCGACACGTTTTTTACGCATTTTTTCATTAATGAACGGTTTCTTAGCAGCATGGCGAGATGGTAATCCGAGTTCTTTTTGGAGCCGCTCCTGGATAGTTCGTTCAGAAACACCAGATAACAAATTATTCATATTAAATTTTATTTCTTTCGCAGTTATTGTTGGGTTTTTCAATACTAAACGTTTCATAAGTTTGTCTGTTCGCGAATTTGTTTTTCTCGGTCTGCCAGATCGTTTTTTAGGGACTGGCGTGGTTAGGCCACCATTGTTCTTAGCCCGTGAAACCCATAAATTAACGGTACTTTGGGATATGTTTAATTCCTTAGCTATCTGTCTCTGTGATTTCCCACATGCATGCAAAGCAACAATAGCACCTCGACAATCACTCTTAAGTTGTTTTTTAGCACACATTATATATAAATTTTATTTACACCACTTTCTGTAAAAAAAAAAAAAATCAAGAAATTTACACAAACAGTGAAATCTGACAAATTTGAGACACAGCCACCCGCAACGAAGGCTACCAGAACACTAATTTGAGAATGCGTTGGATAGCTCTCATATCAGCGAGCAACCTCAAAGTTACCAGATGTCGCTAGAACAAATAGAAAGTGAATTACGTGTCTCTGAATATCAAGGGAAAATATTGTATTTTCTTGAGTGATCGGATACTTTTCGGGCACTGTACAAGTCAATATCCTTCTTAATATTTGAATGTTCCCTTATCCTAGAAAGTAACCTGACGATTCATGTGGTGGTGATGAAATGTCTTATTATTATGATAATTATAGAGTGAAACACTAGAGGAGTTGGAGTTGTATATTTAAAATGTGAGGAGTCGGAGTTGGATTTTTAGATTTTTTACAATGTGTGGAGTCGGAGTCGGAAAATTTTGGACCGACTCCACAACCCTGCTAGACACACACACGTCCTTTTCCCCTCACATATCAAACATTTGCTCCAAAGCAACAAAAAAACTCAACGCTCTCAGAACACTCACCTCCACAACATTCGGTCAACAGAAGGAATCCCTCAGTATCCTATACAAACAGTTTGTACGTACTACCCTAACTTATGCTGCCCCCGCCTGGTCCCCGTCCATCTCCCACACAAACCAGAAAAAGATACAGACCACACAAAACAGAGGTCTCAGAAGCATTACTGGCTGCCTCCGAACCACACCCATCCCACATCTACATGCAGATACGAAAATACTCCCCATTGAACACCACATGAACATGACAGGGACTCAATTCTTCTCCAGAGCACTGGCCCCAGACCACCCCTGTCACCATCTCACATTACACAATCCCCCACCCCGCAACAAAAAACGTACTCCTGCTGCTCACTATTCACAGCTACTGAACAATATCCCCCCTCCCCTAAACATCAACCCCATTAAACATCTCCACACAGAATTCACCCGGAAATACCTACTTGACCAACCACACAACACTGTCCTTCACGATACTTCCCCTGTAGTCCATCAGAGCGAACAAACCCTTCCAAGGAAAACAAGAGTTACTCTGGCCAGGCTCCGTTCAGGCCACCACCCCTCCCTCCAACAATACAGACACAGACTCCACCTAGCTGACACCTCCACCTGTCAAAAATGCTACCTCCACCCTGAGGACACAGAACACCTACTCTTACACTGCCACACACTCTCTCAACAAAGACACAACTCCAACATTACCTCTCTACGAGACCTATGGACCCGTCCCACGGTGGTCGCGGGATACCTGAGCGCCGCCGGGTTCGCATAAGAGAACCCGGGGGCTACGAACTAACTATGCCTCCATGATTTCTTTGGAGTGCTTACCCTTTATATCATTTCCACCTACATGTATAACCATATTCTTTGGTACAGTTAGGTCAATACCAGATCCTTTTTCTATAATTTTATTACTAATTCTATTTATCCCTGCACCTGGATAACAGTAAGCTATGCTACCTCTAGGTAATTTAGATCCTAGGCCCCTCACTTGAGTCACCTATAATGGATGCTGGTTCAAACACACCTATAGCTTTAGAGTGCCTGGGTTTATATGAGTCTGGATTATTATTGCTAACATTTTGTTTTATAGGCCTACTTTCTTCAGCTTTCTCATCTTGATCCTGGACCAGCGAGAAAGTATAAAACTGATTGGTTAGTTCTATAAGGACACTTTTCCTTGGCTCTTGAATTTGGTAATTATTCGTTTTTTGACCCAGTCTCTCTTTATAATGAGAGCAAACTTTTCTGGTTAATTTTGAGGTGCTCTGCACGAATCTGCCATCCGTTTCCTGTGCAAATGCGTAGTTTTCGAGATATCGTCATCTTGAAAACTACACATTTGCACAGGAAATGGATGGCAGTTTCGTACAAAACACCTCAAAATTAACCAGAAAAGTTTGCACTCGTCATTTTCGTTTAAACTAATGAATTTAAATGAAAATATCATGACTTAACCTAACCAATCATCTAGGGCGTACAGTTGACCTAACCAGTGTCATGTACTGAACTGTCCGCAAAACATTAGGACCAATCAATTTGTGATGCGTGATCTTTACGGGGGCTCCACCCCCATACCCCAGAGACCTAACTTATACAAATGATAATGTAATAACGTGTGCCAACCTTGCATAGGTAGTCTGCTAAATTTTGCCTGCCCTTAAACTGAAATGACACATTTATTTTTAGGATTCTTTTTAAGGCACCTAAAGACCTTCTGGTCTTTTCTTAATTTACAAGCACTATTGTATTTAGGGCAGGTCACAGATGTCTTAATTATTCCATGATTGAAAAAAAGGTCAACTCTTGTCTTCATCGAGAGCAATATGGCAGATCACATCTTCAAAATCAAATATGCATAACTGACACATCATACTTCTAAAAAAAACGAACTGAACAGACGAAAAATTGCTAAAAATGATTTATTTGTAAAACAGGACAAATTCAATTACGCAGAAGTAGCTAGAATCACCAAAAATAAGAAATATTCACCAAATAGTTGATATATATATATATTGAAAAAACACCAAAAATAGGAAATATATTTTAATAAAAAACCACATTTTATACAAATTTGCACAAGATAATATATATATTTTCTTATTCAGTTTTGATTGGTTATTCAATATATATTGTTGTTATAGCTGGGTATGACTGGATCAAAAAATGAATAATAACCTTGAATTCTAGCTTTCCAGGTTTTCCTAGGTTTAGTCCACTCATCATTTTCAGAAATTGTCTGAGGATATCTAGGCCTGGGCTCACTATGAGGTATAGGGACATTTAAGTTTACTTGAACTGCTACTTCACTAGATTTAGGCTCAACTGTAGTATCTCTATAAGTTAATCTGGCCTCTCCCTCACTAATAGACCCTCTGGACTTATTAAAATTTTTTATTACAGTACTACACTTGTCACAAAACCACATCAAGTTGACATTAAGCTTAGAAGCAGCATTTATACCTTTATATATATCATTTGTAAGGCCTTTGCAGCTTACGTGATACCAGTCATCACAGCTATCACATGCAATAGCTCTATCTTTACTCTTAACTTCCTTTTTACAAACTCTACAGTTACTGTCAAAACCCATGTTTGTAGGGTAGGCTATGTTCCTAAGTTAGGTCCTAGGCTTAAAAATTTTGTTGACTCACCAACTTTGATACTATCAAGTTATATCAAAATAGTTACTCAGGTTAGGTCAAGTGGGAGTCTTACCTTGTGGTTAGGCTAGGCTATCAGAATAAGCTAAGCTAGGCCTGTATAAACAAGTACAGGTAACACCAGAGTGATCTTATACCAGTCAAAAGAAATTCCAAAATGCAGGATCAATCTCAACTGCATGCAGCCTGTAAAAAATTTTCAACACCACATTCCTGGTTTCAATGATAAATAATTTGAACTTTTTTGTTAACAAGCAATTCTAGTCACGTGATGCAATTCTAGACACCCTTCAATATAATGTAATTCACTAAGTTAATGTTAGGCCTAATTCACTGGATCACAGCTAACACGTCCGATCAGCGATACCCCACTGATAACCTAACCTAACCAGTCACCTTATTTTGGAGGATATAGTTCTGCAATTGCAGTAAGGAAGTGATGCAGAACTGTAGAATCATCAGGATGTTCTGACAGGAACAAGTATTGTGCAAAATATTTCCGGTAATGAGGGCGTCTGTTCCCAGCACGTAAAACTCATGATTTCGCATCCTTCCACAAGTGTTCAATCATCTTCGAGTCTTGTCTTAAAATACAGGCAGTATTACATTTAGGGCAAATCACGGATGTCAGAATTATGCCGTGGTTGGAAAAAACATCTAAACTTTTATCTTCATCGAGGCCAACAAGGTGGATTAGGTCTTCAAAATCAAGTTCACAAGATTGACACATCGTGGTTCTAGAACAAAAATCACCAAACTAATGAGTAACAGAAAGAAGTAGGCAAAATCAAGAAAAAGTAGCCAAAAATAAACAAAGTAACCTATAGTTGAATGAAAATCTCCAAAAAAGGTAGCCAAAATAAACAAATTAACCAAAATTTATATATATACATATTAGAAAGTAGAAAATATTTTTTTTATAAAAAGTACATTTTATACAAATTTGCACAAGATATATATATTATATATATATATAATATATATATATATATATATATATATATATATATATATATTAGGGTGACACTTATTTTCGAAAGTTTGAATTTTTATCGGGACGGGCGCGTTTCTGGTTCCATTTTGTCAAAAAATATCGTGTGTAAAATATTTTTGAAATAAAACAATATTTAGAACTGCCTCAATATGGTCAAAGTTTGTATATTTTCTCGAAAAGTAGAAATTTTAGATCATGATGTTCTATGCCTCTAGCAAATAAAATATCACTTCTAGTTTGTTCAAGCTACTAATCTTGACCTAAAACATATAACTGGACTTCATACTTTCAACTCTAGGTCCCCCTCAACTCGAGTATTAGCCCCTCAAGGGGGGGGGGGGGTATCATGGGCGCCCATCTCCCTCTCATTGTTGCCTACTTTGCAGAGGTCACGGTGGACTTGCGGGCGGTTGGGAAGTCACAGCGGTGCTTCTCGACCACTTGTAAGAGGAACTGCCTTTGGTCTTCACTCTTGGTAAGGGCCAGGTTGAAAGACTGCATCAACGCCACCCCGCGCTCCGCGAAGTCATTGACAACTTGAAGGGCCTGGACTCGGCGGGATGCGGCGATGAAGGCTGGGTCCATCCGCCACTCCTCCGGATCCTTGAGCAGGAAGGCGGTGCTGATGTCCAGAACCTTGAAGAACTCCTTTGATGTAGTCGTTGTGAACTTGGCCAATGTATTGTTGGCGATTGAGGCGGTGGACAGGTCCACATTGATACGCCGCGGGGGATCCTCCGATCCTTCCTCTTCTTCCATCGCTTTAATCATCTCCCGCTTTGTCGCCAAGTCGATGGCCAGGGTGACGAGGCGCTTGCTCAAGTACCATAGGTGCCTGGCGAAGACTGTCGCCGTCGCCTTGGCCACCGCTGAGTCCGGATAATAGACGAGGGCCTTGAGCAGCGCGAGGTCCGCGGCTGGGGCCGTTGCCGGGAGCGGCGCTTTGTACCAGGCCATCACGTAGATGGACACGGCGAAGATGGTGAATCGCCGGATTCCAGCCGCTTCGCCTGACGACATCTGAAACTGTTCCCGGAACAGGAACAGTTTGATGGCATAGATGACTTTTGCCATCCAGCGCGCGCGATGGAAGGCGCCGGGACGAGCGAACCGGGCACCCCGCTTGTTCGGACCGCCCAGCACAATTACAGAGAGCTCCAGAAGTTCCCTGTAGTCATCACGTGGATGTTGACCGTCGAGGAGGCGGCTGAATTCGATCAGCAGGTCGTCGCGGGCGTCCTTCAGGTGCTGCAGCATGGTTCCATCCTCGAAGGGCTTCGCTTTGGTTTGATCGATGAAGTCCCACTGGGCGGCAAATCGTTTGAACAGGAGGATGTCAGGACCAGTAGAGGGACCGAGGCACGCCGTGAATGCCTTCTCGCACACCAGTTCGTGGATGTGGTGGTGGCAAGCCAAATGAAGCACTGTCTTCTCGAGTTTCTGCTCAATGATATAGCAAGCTCCTCCTGAGAGTCCTGTGTTTGAGGCGGTGGTGTCAAAAGAGAGGGCACAGATCCGTCCCTTGATGTCCCAATCCTCGAGGGCAGAGAGGACGGCTTCCACCATGGCGCGGCCGGTGCCGTCGGGGAGGCTGGGCACAGCCAGAAGCTTGTCGACGTTCTCCCCAGACACCAGAACTGGAAGGCAATCTTCAGCAGGGCCTCCGTCAGCCGCTGGTACGATTTTCCCGTCCCAGTGAACGGTCAGTGGCACAGTAGGATGGAAGGCTGCCTTCATTTCCGCTGCTGCCATAGCACGGAACTTTGCTCGGTCGCGGCGGGAGGATTCGCGGTTCAAGACCAGCTCCTCAGGGTCGTGGCCCAAGCTCCTCGCAGCCGCCGACAGCAAAAAAACACCTCGGTTGGTAAGTTTCGTCCGATCCATCGCTGCGGAGAGATCAGGGGTGATCATCTTTTTCGACGCGCGGAATCGCTTGGGTGGTAAAGGGGTCGTAGATGCTTCTGCATTCGACGTGGACGGGCCCGGGAGAGAGAGCTCTTCCTCTTCTTCTCGGCGACGACGCCGTGTCGGTGACCGAGTCAGGCTGCTTGCACCTGAGCTGGAGCTTGATGCCAGTTCGACGAGTTCTTCTCGGCTCTCTCTGTTCGCCCTTTCATCATCTTGCCGGCGGCTCCTTTCCGCTTCCTGTCTCCTCGCACGCTCCTCCTCAGTGTGCAGCGTCATGTCACGTGTGGACCCTAATATATATATATATATATATAATACATATATTTTCTTATTCAGTTTTGATTGGTTATTCCTCTTAACCCCTTAATGAATTTGCCTGAGCTATCTCGGGCTTGCCAAAGTGCAAAATAAATTAAACCCACAAAAATGATTGGTTAAGGGGCTAATAATCCCTAACAGTTAATTTGCTTTATTTCTAGCCTCTAAGCATTGCCTAGAAGATTTTAGATCACTACTAACCTTAATGCCAAGATCTTTTTCCTGTCAAACATCCTCTAACCAGTTTCCTTGCATCTCATGACTCAAGTTTTCATTATTTCTATAAAAGTGGATGACTGCATTTTTGAACAATGAATTCTATTTACTATTTACTAGCCCAGGCAACTAGCCTAATATTATATCAAGATCTTTTTTGTAGTTTATAAGAATTTTCTATATTTGTAACTGGGGCAACTACTATTGTATCATCTGCAAATTTAGAAATTTTACCACCTACTCTCTTCTTTAAATCATTTAGATAGCCTATAAAATGGAGAATATAATCCCTGTGGTACCCTACTTTTCACTTTCTGCCACCTAGATTTATGGCCATTTAGAATTACTCTCTGTTCTCTGTCTTCTAACCATTTTTCTACTCAGTTTATAACACTGCAATATCCCATGAGCTTTTAATTTATATAGAAGTCTTCTGTGTGGAACCTTGTTAAATGCTGTACTAAAATCCAAATGAATAATATTTATATTTCCATTATCTACCTTATCAATTACAAACTTTAAAAAGTTTGAGAGATTAGACAAACAAGACCTTCCTGATCTAAATTCATGTTGTGAACTTGAAATAAGATTAATTTTCCAAAAAATCTTGAATACTATTCTTTATAATTCTTTCTAATATCTTTCCTACCAATGATGTTAAACTAATAGGCCTATACTGGTACCTAATTTCCTACTTCTTACTACCCTTTTTGTAAATGGGTACTACATTTGTTTTTTTCCATTTATCTGGTTCCTCTGCATAATTAATAGACCTAGCAAACAAAATAATTAGTGCCTCAGAAGATAAGCTTTTCTCCCCTTCTCTGATAATCCTAGCATATTAATAATTTTTTAAGAAGCTGAACTTTGAGTTTGAGTTGGTAGTACTCTCAGGGCCGTAACTAGGGTTTAGAAATTAGTGAGGTCCAGATTTTTTTTGAGTGCGGCGGGACGAGCAAAATTCAGACCAAAATGACATCTACAAACACAACCCAAGCTATACACTAAACACAAAACCCTTGTCTATAATTAAATACTGTACAAAGGGACCTGTTAGCAAAAATACTTTTATTAAAGCTGCAGCAATATTTCACGGTTCAGTCTTTTTTTTTTTATTTTTTTTTTTTTAGGAAATAATTACCGAGGTCCGGACCTCGGTGACCTCATAGGTAGTTACGGCCATGACTACTCTCTCTGACTTAACCACACAAAAGGGAGTAGTCCCACAGGGATCTTTCCTCAGCATTCTCTGCTTCTCTCTGGTCATAAACTGAGTTGCCAATTTTTTACCCCCTTCAATAAAGTGTTCTCTCTATGCAGATGATTTCACCATTTATGGTCCAGGTAGTTCTCTGTGAGTGGCTGCAAGACAGGTGCAGTTTGCAGTTAATGCTGTCAAAAGATGGGCAATGTCTGTGGGTTTATGCCTTTCCCCAGCCAAGACTTGTGTGTATGTCTTTTCATAAATGTTGGACTTCTTCCATCCCACCTCATTTGTTGTTTTTAGCTGGCAACCCCATCCTGGTAAGGGACTCTCTTAAACTCGTGGGCATTACCCTCCACTTTCATTTTACTTGGATATCCCATTTGAAGAACTCCAGACATTTTGCTTGGCAGACTCTTGTAGGCTACTTTTAGACCATCTCTCCCACATGTCTTGGTGTGTGGATAGGCATACACTCCTTTGCCTGTACATTTCTAGTTGTCAAAACTTGACTATGGTTGCGAGGTCTATGGCTCCACCTCTGTTTCTTGCTTATGAATTCTGGACCCTCTTCATAACTGGCTACTGGTGCCTTTCATTCTTCACTGGTAGCTAGCCTTTAGGCAGAATGTGGTTCCCCTCCCCTTCACTACCATCATGCATATCTCCAAATAAAGTGCTATTACCACACTCAGAATTCCTCCATCTCTTCTTTGTACTGTCCTTGATACAAATCTTTCTCTAGATGATTCTTGGCACCTTGCTTCAACTGTCCATGCCTTCCTCCCTCATCATGCCCTTGCTCCTCCTCCAATCCTTCCTGTCTCATTTCAGGTCCTTCCTTTCCTTTTGCAAGGATTTATCTTTTTGATAAGAAGTTTACCCCTAGTGTACTGTCTTGCTGTCCTTGGTGGAGCTTTTTGCTATCCTGGAAGCTTTAACTCGTATTGGTGCTCTTCCCCTGAACACACTTGTAATTTTTGTGGATTCCCATACTGTGCTCTTGTCTTTAGAATCTTGACTCTAAATACCCTCTGGTCTGAAGGGTACAGCAACTTGTTCACTTTCTTCTTATTTCTGCATGACATATTTCCTTCTATTGGATTCCTTCCCATGTGGGTATAGCCAGTAACAAAGAGGTGGACCTTTTGGCCAGACAGGTTTGCTATTACTCCTAACCCTCTGCCCTTTTGGGATTTTGTTCCCTCCACCACCATTTCAGGTCATTGTGACTGGGATGGCATTGGTGTGAACAAACTCCTCCATCTCAAGCTTGTTCATCATTGGTCTTCCTCTTATCATAAATCTTGGCATAAGGAAGTTCTCTTGGCTCACTTGAGAATTGTTCATACTCATTTCACCCATAGCCACCTTATGTCTGACAATCCTCCTGAGCCTTGCCCTCATTGCCATGTCCCTCTCACAGTTGAGCATGTTTGTTTTTTGCCCTCTACACTACCTTTCATTTGCAGCACTTGCTTCCTGGAGTTGCATTCCTGTCTGGCCTCAATGTGTCTGGTCAATTCTTGCAGAGTGCTTCTTTTTCTGTTGCCCCTATATAGTGATGTTAAAAAACGGTTTTTTTTATGTCCATGTTGTTTTTTTTGTTTTTTTGTCGTTTTATTTGTTTTTTATTGTTTTTTATTGTTTTTTTTGTTTTTTTTAATAATTAATATAGATATTGCCAATTTAATTATAAGGTATACTTTTGCAATGATATATATTATAAAAATAAATAAATAAATAATAAAATAGGCCATATGGTACCAGTATAGAATGTCCTTTTCAGCCTATTTACAGAAAAAAACTGGCCTCTTTCTTGCACTGAAAGTCTTGTATCTTAGATCCATTAAACTTGCGAGAACACTGGCTGGGAGCTGACTGCCCATTGTCCAACCTTTCCAGGACTCTCCCATCCATGCCTCGGATTTTGAATCTCCCACTTAACTATCCTTTAGACCCGCGATGACATATTTTCCCCCCGAGACCATCCATATATATACATACACATACACCCATATACATATATACCAATATATACATAAATACTTATATACATATTTATATCTATTATATACCCCATACACACGCATACATCCAGAATTCCAGATACATACGCACGCATACTCACATATATACCTACACAAACTCATACACCTCTATTTCGCCCTTTCATTACCTCCGAAATCATTTAGCACATCCAGTAATATCCATACAGCCAAAAGAAACCGATTAAGCACAGACAGAGCAGCAAAGCTAGTATTTATATCCCAAAATGCAAAATTCTAAGAAAGTGAAGTAAAACATGGTGCTACATTGGCTTCGTCAACATCCAAATCTGCAATAAGTACCAGTACCTATGATATTGAAACTATATGCTCTAATCAATCTAGTGATAATGATTCTTCAATTGAAATAGAATCAGATAATGAAAGTTAAACAGCATTAGGTTAACACAAAGGTTAAAGAAAGAGATGAATATTTTTATTTTTTCTATTTTTCTATTTGGAATATATATATATATATATATATATATATATATATATATACTGGTATTCTTGCCAATCACAATTATATATATTGTTTTATACCAGTATTATGTATTTTTTATTATGTATATTATACCAGTACCTGTGATATTGAAACTAGCATATATGCTCTACCCAATCTAGTGATGATTCTTCCATGGAAATGAAGGTTAAACAACATTAGGTTAACAAAAAGGTTCAAAAAAGGTGAATATTTTTTTTTCTATCTGGAATATATATACTGGTACTCTTGCCAATCACAATTATGTATATTGTTTGAAACAAGGAAGAATGTTTTATGTTCTAGTTAAAAAATATATATACATATAAAAAATGAGGGTTTGTTTTTCCTTTCTATTATATACTTTTTGCGTGATTCAGTTTTTCTAAAAGATGACTATATATGTATACTAGGTATAACTGTATAAGCATGGTAGTAGAGTAAATTATAGGTAATACTAATATTAGATTAAAGGAAGAAAAATATTGAATAAGTTTAAAACAATAAAAAACAAAAAAAACAAAAAAACAGACTATCTTCGTTTTAAACAAAAAAAACGACAAAAAAAACAAAAAAAATGACACAATAAAAAACGACTTACATCACTACCCCTATATTTGAATTCCTCCAACTGTCACAGCTCTTATCCTGCCTCTAACTTAGTTTCACTGTGATATGAACCTTTCTAGCTTTGAAAAAGTAGTCAATCCCAAAGGAGAGAAAAAAAAAAAATCTAAAATAGGCCCCACTGTATGGGCTTAAATTGATTGTGAAATAATGCCATCCTATCCTACCTCTGTTTTTTAATTTATCAAAGTAAATGTTAGTCACATTTGACTTTAAAATGTTATTTAACTTTCTTGACTTGCGCAACATCTCAATGATATTAAACTTAAATGATATTAATGTTAAACTTTCTTATTTTTAAGGTTCTTTATTATAGAAATTGGAATAAGGTTCATGTAGCTTCCAGTTTCTGCCTGAGAGCAGAGTTCATGAATCAGAATGTGTGACCAAGATTTGGATGGAAGCCAGTGGGAACTAAGTAAAGAAAATATTCAGCCTATTAAACAAGGTCGTAAAACAAGCATTCTCACCACAGCTTTGAATGAATCTCAACAAAAGAAATTAAGCATTGAAAGACAGTAAGTTTTACCTTGAATTCTCTCTCTTCTCTGGAGGTGAAGATACTAGTGTAGCAGGAATAAAGGCTTGTAAATTAAAACTGAAAAGTTTATTGGCAGAAGAAAACAAAACTTCCATAACACAGCTAGGTTAGGTAGTAATAATAAAAACTAAAAAATAGGACTGAAAAAAAGTTAAAAATAATAGAGTAAACTCTGTGTTATCTGGAACTTTTAATAACTGCAATTACTATTTAGAAACCATCATTTTAAAAAATGTTCTTTAATTTTGTAACCCTTAGTCAATAGCATAATTTTGTTGCTGACTGGCAGCAAACCTCTTACTGTGGAAGAAGAAAATATTCAATGCTTTTAATATCTAATATTCAGCAAAATAAAGTGTACATTCTTCTTTCACAATTTTCATTTCACCCTGATTCTGATCTCATTCACCTGGTTGAGAAGCATTGGGTTAGAAGACACAAAGCCAGATTGATGAATAGTTTGGGTAATTGGATTGTCCGAGTTTTAATTCTTTGCATTAGATTGTATTCAGCAGGCCTTGTTATTTCCAGGAGGTGGTTAGCAAACATTTGTGAAGCATTTCCTATAATAGGATATGGATTGCTGAAAAATTTTTGGAACCTAAGTGTAGAATAGTAAAATTTGTTTAAAATTTTTATTCCATATTGTTTATTTATTGAGGCTATGTTCATGATTCATATCCCAGTTAAAGCCCCCCAGTCACATGACCTTTGCCATCAATTATTTTAATTCCACAGGGAAGTAAAATAAGTGATGAATCAGTGTTATGTAAACAGTAATTACTTCAGGATGTGTTAGGCTGATATCCCTGTATATAATTAATTTTTTGTCATTATTGTTGTTTTAACCAATAGTTGAGGCTAGTCCCCAGAAATTTAAAATATTTCCCCACATATTAAAATTTTTATTATTGCAGAGAATTTGAGAAGGAGCTTCGCTTTTATACAGGGGATGATCCTTTGGATGTCTGGTATAGGTATACACTTTGGGTAGAACAAAACTACCCTAAGGGAGGCAGTGATGGAAATCTTGCCAAGTTAATTGAAAGCTGCTTTATAGCTTTAAGCTCAACTGGACATTCTCAAAATGTATACAGAAATGATGAAAGGTTTCTTGATTTATGGATTAAATTTGTAAGTACAGTATCTTCTTTTTAAATTTTCTTAATAGTTCATTTATCTCAAAGTAAGCTTACACAATCCAGTATCGATAGATTTATTCCTTTGCTGGTCACTTTTTAGTTTTTCATCAACAGATGTGTTATACCAAATTTCTCGTTGCTTTTTGAATGAATTCAAGTATGAAACTGAACATTTTTGGTATAAGTCTACAGAAAATAGATTTTACAGTGGGTTGTACTTCAAGTCTATTATATTTTTCCTTAGTGAAAATATAAAGAACTAGAAATATTAAACCCAGGCTTAGTCTGGTCATAGCTACTGAAGTGTTTTTAAAAATTTGAAGTTACTGGTACAGTTTAGATCCTAAGTTTCCCTCAAATTTCAATACTGGTACATTAAATGAATTCATTACTACCAGTGCATCTTTTAGTCATATTCTTCAGTTCAAGCCATTGTAAGAGAGATTAAAGCAAGACATTCAGTATGTAGATAGGCCTGTGACGTAAATAATTAGAAAAAATACCTAAGAATCTATTTTTAATTGTGTCATTCTTATTCCTCTCGGAAATAATGTTTCTTTATATTTAATATAATGACTATTAAAATAGTATTAGCAAAATAATAATGATGATTCCTCATGATAAGTAGATAAGTAAAGACACTGTTATGTAGAATTTATTTATTTGTCAGCTTATTGATTTATCTTTAAACACAGATCAAATTGTGCCCATGCCCTTTGGAAGTCTACCTGACACTGAATGCAAAAAATATGTTCATTGAGTTGTCAAGTTTCTTTGAGAGTTGGGCGTGGGAGGTGGAGAAGTCTGGGAACCTTAAGAAGGCAAATGCAATCTACCTGGAAGGAATTCAGAGAAAAGCCAAACCATTAGATAACTTGGAAATGTCTTACAGGTAGCTACAGTAGATATTCCTAATGTCCTGACACCAGCATAGGCCTAATAAAAAATAAAGTAGCCTATCCTTTGTTTTACCATTTGCCAAGTTGGTAAAATCAAATAGTTTAGTTGCGATCATGGTTTATACACACAATCAAAAATTGTTGAAGTTATGCAGTATTTTCTGACTTACTAATATTAAAAACCCACTCAAATATTTCCTTTGAACCTCTGAGTAATGAGGATTTATACAAAAATGCTTTTTTTCCCATTTAAGTAAATTTCAAGCAAGAGTAGCAAGACTGACTTTCGAGGGATTAATTTCATCAGAGAACGAAAATACAGAAGCTGATATAGAGAGAAAAGCCTTCTCATCTCTCAAACCAAAAGGGCCCAAAGCCAAGGCACCAGTTGAAAGAGTAGCAACAGTCATTGGCATTGCGGGGAAGATGCCAAGCATGGCACCAAAAATGAATACAGCTGGTCCAAATTTTAAAATATTTCGGGTAGGACCCTAATTTAAATCACTTTTTTCTCGGTCAAGGTGGGATTCAACTACTTCATTTTACATAGCTCCAATTTTATGAAATTTTTAATTGCTGTTGTTTTTATTACTTTTTCATTGGCCTTTTCTACAATTGAACAGTCTTCATAAACATTTTTAAAACAATATTCAGTGAGAATGATTGCGTAGATATATTTTAGGTTATAAGTAATAAAAAAGACGAATTGAGAAAAACAGTTTCACCTTTGAGTGATACGTGTGAAAGATTGTTCAGAGTAAATAGAACTAAAGTTTCCGTAGTTTGCGCGCGTTGTCATAGGACAGCAAGAGTGAACCCTTGGCACTGATGAAGGTTTTGACTGGCGCCAGTAGAAATACTAATAATCCAGAAATTCACATAGTAAAAAAAATATGCTCAGAATAAATAATTTTTGTTGGGTTATAATCTCTCGTTAAAAATTGTAGATAATTTCTGCGTGTGACCAGCATTGTACCCTTTGGTATCAATTGCTTCCATGGTTAAATTACACTGGGGAACAAATTTCAACTTTTTGTCTATTGAATTAGATTTGACAGTTAGTTCTAGGTAATTTGGGTGCGCTGAGCACGAATTTTTACTCGGTTTTGCTCTATCAGGTCCTGATTTTGCTCAACACCCCTCCTCTTTCGTCGTATTCATAAAAAGGTTTTTTTCTCAATACTCGCTAAGTCTTTTTGCAGTTACACATTATGCAACTAGGTTTTTATCTAGGTATTTGTACCTATTGTTATGGTATTGTTGTATTATGTATATTTTTATATAACACCCTAAAAATATTTTTAATTTTGTCATTTTTAACCCATTTTAATATTAGTAAATTAAGCTAAATATATCATAGAATTCTAAAATTTTCTCGAGCGTTCCTGTTCTCTGTAGAGTATTCTAGAGGGACAACTAAAATATATAAAAGCGACTCGTTTCCAGAGTTAATCAGTCAATTCAATCAGTCAGTCAGTTTTGAGTTAGTTAATTAAGTTTGGGCATTAACATAATTTTGAATTGGCATATGATTTAGTGAGTAATTTTGTCATCGTGATTTAATATAGTTGATTTAATTAGACGTAATTTATATTGTACCTACTCATCCGTGTTTCTAGTTTAATTTCATAGATTGTAAGTACCTATTTCATAATAAGTACCTATTTAAACTAATTTTTGTGTTTATATTTCAGATTTTCTTAAATTTATATGAATTAAGGGCTTTAAATACCTTTACAAATTGGCAGAACAATCAAGCAATATGTCATCAAGCACTAGAAAGTTCAAATGCAAAAACAACCCTGATTCCTTCTGTTATATATGTGGAAATTTTACACTTCCACATCAACGAGCAAATATAACTGACTTCGTAAAAAGAGCTTACTTAGCTTATTTTGGCATAAAACTGGGGGACCAAGATAAATCGTGGGCTCCACATAAAGCCTGCACTATATGCATTGAAAGACTGCGACATTGGACGAAGGGTTCGGATTCAAAAATACCTTTTGGAGTTCCGATGGTAAGTTTATGATTTCATAAACTACGTAATTTAATCACTAGTATACTGTAACTTACCTAAATGTAATTGTAACTTAGGTACATAAACAAAAATTTACAGAAAATGTTTATAAGAATCTCAAATATTGCATAAGGTTGAAACACATAGAAATGTTAAATGTTTGGGTGATAACTTTTGATAAAATTCATAAAAACAAGTCTCTCGTCGCTTTTGTTAACACTTTACAATTTTTTTTCCATATCAGGTGTGGCGAGAGCCTACTAACCACGAGACCGATTGCTACCTTTGCTTTGTCAAGACTTCAGGCTTCACTAAGAAAAATAAACATTGTATCGAGTACCCAAATTTCAACACCGCGATACGACCTGTGCTACATTCAAATGAGATCCCCATTCAAAATTTAAGGGTCTGCCAACTCAAGAATTAGTTGAAGATGTTCCTGAAAATATTGTTATGCACTTTGAGGAGTCAGACACCGATTTTGACCCCAGCGTATTTGAAAGTCAAAACGATCCGCAAAAGTTTAACCAGGCCGAGTTGAATGATCTTGTAAGGGATCTAAATTTGCCAAAAAAGGCTGCGGAAATTTTAGCTTCAAGACTTAAAGAGAAAAACTTGCTTACTTCAAACACATACATTTCATTTTACAGAAAAAGAGAAGAAGAACTTGTTAAATATTTTAGAACAGAGGATAGTTTAGTATATTGCTGCGACATAGTTGGTTTGTTAAAGAAGATGGGGGTTGAGTCTTACGATGCAAATGATTGGCGCTTGTTTTTAGACAGTTCGAAAAGAAGTCTTAAGTGTGTGTTGTTGCATAATGGCAATCTATACGGCTCGATACCGATTGGGCACTCAACAAAATTAAAAGAAAAGTATGAACATATAGAAAAGGTTTTAAATCTTATCAAATATAGGGAGCACGAGTGGATCATATGTGTTGACTTAAAAATGGTTAATTTTCTGCTAGGACAACAAGGAGGGTATACTAAATATCCCTGCTTCCTTTGCTTATGGGACAGCAGAGCCAAGGAAGAACATTATTTCAAACAAATCTGGCCAGCACGAACATTACATACTGTCGGAGAAAAAAACGTAATTAATCCACCTTTAGTGAGCAGAGATAAAATCATATTTCCTCCTCTGCATATAAAACTAGGCCTCATTAAACAATATGTAAAAGCTTTAGATACGAACGGCGAGTGTTTCAAATACATAACTTCAAAATTTCCAAGTTTAAGTTATGAAAAAATCAAGGCGGGAATTTTCGACGGTCCACAAATAAGAACAATGATTAAAGACAGCAATTTTCCTAATGTCATGAATGAACGCGAAAAAAATGGCTGGTTCTCATTCGTGGACTTGATAGAAAACTTTTTAGGCAATTATAGGGCAGATAACTACGAAGAAATCGTAAAAAAACTTTTAAGGGACTACAAAGAGTTAGGTTGCAATATGAGCATAAAAATGCATTTTTTGAATAGCCATCTTGACCAATTTCCAAGTAATTTAGGTGATGTAAGTGACGAACAAGGGGAGAGATTCCACCAAGATATAAAAATTATGGAGGAACGGTACCAAGGCCGCTGGGATTCCCACATGATGGCTGATTACTGCTGGTGCTTGAAAAGAGACCTGCCATCAACAAGCAAATACGCTAGAAAGTCTTACAAAAGAAAATTTTTGCCACAGTGAAAGCTTCATATCTGTTTGTTTTTTATTTTAAGTCATTTCTATCGTTATAATGTAATTTTACTGTAGTTTGAACTGCTTGTATTCATGAAACTTGAAAAAAAAATTTAACACATGACTTAATTTTTTAGTCCTAATTTGAAAAATCTGGAAAATGGCACATAGGCTGTCAACAAGAATCAGGACCTGATAGAGCCAAACCGAGTTGAAATTCGTATTCAGCGCACCCAAATTACCTAGAATCAAGTGTCAGATATCATTCAATAAAATACGTGTTGCCCAGTGTAATGCATAACAGTGTTAGATGGCTTAGCTGTGGATGAGTACTTCAATGTTTTGTACAGTGTTTAACAGAGGTTAGATTATTCATGGCATGGGGGAGGGGGTGAGAAACTTCACAACCTCCATAACATTATTGTTGAAAAGTAAGGGTGTTGCAGAAGTAATAACATTAATATTAATAAATTGGTATTAGGTTTATGCAGTAGACACCAAAACCATAATTTTATAAAAGTTGGGGATATGCCAATACTGGAATTGGCCAGTTATCAATTAATTGGTGTTAAATGCCAGGTAAATGGCATAAAAATATATAATTAGTCAACCTTGAATTACTAAGTTTATGATTACTGATATATCCAGTCAATATCATACACTACTGGAGTGATAGTAAACTCACTACAGATATTTTAAAAGTAGCAAATTCAGTTGGAAGCAAAGTATTTTGTAGAGCCTAGTTGTGTGTGTGAGCAAGTTTTTTTATGTATATACAGTATGTTCACTGATGATGATGGCAGCAGGTCCTCAGTTGAAGACATTATCTCAAAGCCTACATATATCTAGTCAGACCATGCTTCTACAAAATTTCATACTCTTTTGTGAAACAAAAGAAAAGCCAATCAGTCCATAATATACAAAAATACCAGTCAACAAAATTTCTTAATTTAACTTGACATAACCTCAGTGTTATTAAACTGAGAAGGAGGCTGTGATAAGTGTTTCAGACAAAGTTGAGGTTTCTGTTAACTGAGAAGGCTGTAATAAGTGTTTCAGACAATTGAAGTTTAAGTCAAGTCATTAAATAGTGGGGTACTCTCTAATCTAGCCTAACCTAGGACTAACATCTTTTTGGACAGTAAAAGTGTTTCTAGATTTTTTATTTAACTTTTATAATGTTTTGAGGTACAAAAGTGTTACCTCATAAAAAATATTACTCCACTGCATTGTGAATTATCATGCATACACGTGCACATCTTGCATTAGCTAGGTACTAGCATTTTTAAATTCATATACTGTATCTAAAAACTAATTAACCTAACCTTAGTCCCATCAAACCTAGATGGACATATAAGTTTTTGGCACACAGTTGAGGGCTTGAAGGGTGTTTTCTGTTAAGTCATTAAATGGCGAGATACTCACTAAGCTAACCTAATCAGGACTAACATATCTTTTCCAACTAAAATTATTTTTATATTTTTTCTATAAATTTTTTAATGTTTCAGAGTATCAAAAGTGTTACTGCAGAAAAAAATTACCCCCCCCCCCCCCCCCCCCCCCCACTACATTTGTGAATTATCATTCACTCACCCTCATTTATGCTCAGTTACACACATGCACACATCTATTTGTATCAGTCACATGTGCTAAAGTATTTCCAAACAGTTTTAGAAGAAATGCTCTTACCTAAACTAAGCCAAATATAGCAGCATTTGATGGTCTAAGTATTGGCTTAAGACTATAGTAAATTTAACATGTAATTCTGAAATATAATTAAAATTTTTTAATGAATGGTCAGTATAGCTACAAAATAAATGTATGATATATTAGGACAGTGGTGCAAGTACAACCTAAATCAAGTAGAGGGGTATAGGGCCTATAGGCCTATGTGAATTATTCATATTTTAAGTACATTTTTAACTACTTAGCCTAATTTTCAGATATATTTTACATATAAATGTTCTACTATACATTTATGCTTTAGTTTCCTTTACTTCAATTAAAGTAGGTTAGCCAAATTAATTTGACAGCAAGTGAAAATCCAAATAGTCCACTAGCTTTACATTGTCATCTGCAGTAGAAGAATTATAGAGAATATGCAAATATTATAATCTGTTACAGTAATCCACATATGAAACTAAAATAATTCCATGGATCACTTAAATGCTTCATGCACTACTCTCTCTCTTTCTCCCGACTTGTAGAACTTTTGGACTGAGAGTTGACAGCCATTTTAGGCAAGCAAAATTGACAGATTATTTTAGTTATGGTAAATAACATTTGCTGGTAGTTAACCACTGAAAATTATTGTAAATATTAATTTATTTCATGAATAAGTTGACTGTAAATACACTAATTGAGCATATTTGTTGAGTACAATAACAAACCATTATGCTTTTCCAGCTGAAAGAATTCAGTTTTAGAGCCAAGAGTAATTCAAACTTTTGGTAACATCAACATGAACACACAAATAATGTACACAGATTTTCATAATATGACTAGATTGTATTTAGCTTGAAAAGATTTATATAATTGGCTGATTATAAAATGCTGATGCATTGTTAATTGTCAATTGCATGAATCAATACGTACATCACTATGGTACATCCCTAGTGTTCTGACTTGAGAAAAGAGGTAGGCATTTCTACCAAAATGTTGAGACTTATAATTATTGCATATTTTGTTGGTGTTTTATGAGATTTACAGTATGATAGGAAGTAGATTACATTCATTATCTAAAACCCACTTCCTATTCTCCATGGATGGGCACATTGTTGAACTTGGGGCAGAAGACACTGAAATCATTTACATACAAAAATACATAGGTATATAGGGATCACTACTCCAACCTTAGAGATTCATTGTTGCCTTTTATGACAAGGTTCAGGGTATACTTTAGTGGAATGTCAGATGAGACAAACTAGTAGTGACATAATTTGGACCATCTTGGGTAAAGTTGTTCAAAAGAGGGAACTTCATGAATTAAATAATGTCAGAAGAGATTTTTTTTGTATTTGTGGTAAGACTGAATGTGTCCTTAACCACTTTGATTTCAATACTACAGGATGAGAATGGTGGCTGCAATACCCTTGCTCCTTCTGTTGGTGAAAATCCTTCTGGAGGATATTTTTCCTCTCAGGCAGCATCTTCCAAGGAGAATTTGAAGAATCCTTGTAAATGGAATAAAAACAAAATGAAGCAGAAAACCACTTGTGTTGTTCCTGTTGAAGATGTTCATTTTAATAAGCCTCGTTTCAGTGGTATGGACTTTAAATTTTAACTTTTAGAAGGGAATAGCTAACTGAATTAAATGAACACCCCTTGTATTTATATACTCATGTTATACATAATTGTTCATTGTCCATTCATAGCACCAATAGCTACCAAAATTTCACCAATGCCTGACACTGATGTGTTAGCCAATGAGTATTGGCTCATGCTGGTACCTATTCTTGTTGGTTCTATATATACTGTAAATATATGTTAGCTAGTTTCATACACCTAAGCCCAGTAAATGAAATATGGCATTGATTAGTTTTCCCCCCCAAGATGAATTTTTGGAATAGACTAAGAATAAAATAAACAAACTAGCTTATAGTTGTCTTTATTATTCAAGTGTTGGCATGCAAATTGATGTGCTATGTTAAAATCTTGTAAAAAATTAGATGAAAGAGAGAGAATATATTCTCCATAACTATTTTAAGGGAAAATATGTAAGCTAGTGTACAGTATGAGTAGTATTCAAAGTCAAATATTCTGAGGTTGTAGTGAAGGAATGTTAGCTTTTCCCCCCTTTTTTTTTCCCATTATTGGGGCATAGCCTATTTTTTGTAGACTCATGATATTGCCTCCAGTACTAAATAGTCTTTCACTTCCTATGGAAGAGGGAGGTACAGACAAATATTTGAGATCCAAAATACGTAGCTATTTAAAGGTTTGTTTATCATTATTCCACCAAACCAGTGGATTACCATATTTCTTACATACAGGGGGAGCAAGATGATGATCTACACGAGCTCTTAAAGCTGATGTTAGTTTCTTTTGTTTGTGTAGCTACTACTGCCTGCACTTCTACGGTACATTAGGAGCCTGCTTCATCAGCAGTTGCTGTTAGTTTATATTATTATTATTATTATTATTATTATTATTATTATATTATTTTTATTATTATTTTTATTATTATTATTATTTTTATTATTATTTTTATTATTATTATTATTTTTATTATTATTATTTTTATTATTATTTCATCAAGATTATTGACTGAAATTGAATTTATCCTCTACCTTGTAGGTGACTCTTGTAATTCAGGTGCGTTGGAACTACCTGAATATGATTGGTCTGATTATTATTCTTGTAAGAAATTTTCAAATCAATTATCATCCAGTCACTCAAGCGATCTAGACTTGTATTAAAGAATTTATTCCTGAACCTAGGGTCCAGGAAAATGGCTAAGCACATGTTTATATCTTTTGTAGGCATCAAATCCGCTTTCAACTGATTTCTTTTTCATCTCTTTAATAGTAGTTAAAAGACCAGAAAACTTCCTTCCATCACTTACTTTTTTTACAAACAATTTCAAAACTTAAATATTGGGGGCTTATCAGAGCTGAAATTGCTTCTCTTACCCAGGAGAGATGGGCATTTTTTCAAATGGTTGAAGTAATCATTTTATTTTTTATCTGGACTGTCTTTGTGTTTGAATGTTACTATTCACAGATGAAAATGAATTTCAATTCTGTAATAATTTCATTTTATTAATTTGATGAATATTGAGAATGGTATCCTCAAAATATCAGATAAATTTGACCGATGCCGATACATCGGTATATCTTGTGTGTATATGTGGGTTTGCATCATTCATTCATTTCATGTGTTTAATTGTGAAATTCATCATATATATATATATATATATACGTGTGTATGTATGTATGTATACACTTCAAATTAATAATATAAAACGCAAACAAACTTTACACTATGACTCTCCACAGTAGTTTCCCTCCTTATGAATGCACTGTCCCCACTACTTGATCCGGTGCCAAGAGCTGTTTATTGACAAGATGTTAAATATACCCATAAATGTACCGTATTGTATTTTTCAACTTATTCTCGAACTGGCAACCCTTTGAGTCGTTTTTTCACCTCGAGGAGTGTCTGGGACGGGTAAAGGTCAGAAGGGGATGTAGGGAGAATGGGGTAACACTTCAGTGCTGAATTGATAGATCTCATTATGGCAAACTTGGCCAGTGCCGGCAAGGGTATTGTCATGGTGGAGTCTAGAAGATCCATCCATTCTCAGAGAAAAGTCTGGCCAGCAGACTGCAACTTTCCTGTAGCCCAAGATATTGTACATAATGTGGTGATCCTACCTAAGAGATGGCCAGATCTTCTGAAATGTGTTTTACTGTTATCCATCTGTCTTCAGTTTTCATGTCCGCAGATGTCAATATTTCTGAGGGCAGCTCATCAGCAGTCTTCGTAACCAAAAGAAAATTTAAACCACTAAAAAATCCGGGGCTACGTCGTGGCCAACACCGCTTCCTGGAGATCAGCAAAGTTAAGCGGCATTTGGTCTGGATAGTAGTTGGATGGGGGAGTGTCCTCTGTGTCCAGATTATGTAGTGACTCGTAGTTCGGATCCCACATAAAGCTATAGGCCCCCTCAGTCATATGACCTGGGTACGGGATAGAGCAGTATCACCATAGGCTCTCTTGATTCTATTGTGCTTTAAAGTTCTTGTGTGCATGAATGCAAAACTTAATGGCAGATCTTTATTTAACTTTAAAACCTATTGCAAAGTTGTCAGGGTATGCTGAACAAGCGTCTGTTTTCAATACTGTACTCCAATCCAGTTAAATTCTGACATATCATAAAGAAAATTGGGCAAAACTTAGAAGCATGTGTGATTTTGTTCTATTCTACAGAACTTTCCGTTCAAATGTGTGCACCTTCAGTAGGAAAAGTTGTTACCGTTTTATTACTATTCTCTGTATGTACGAGGGCCACTCAATATATTTTGCCCCACCTTTCTTTTTCTTTCCAAGTTTCCTTGTAAGTTCCAGAAATTTTGTACACAAGTTATATACATTTTTTACAAGTTTCTATTTTTCTACATCGTCTCCATCCTTTTCTACGACTTTCCTCCACCTCGAAACGAGGTCCTTTATTCCTTGTTGGTAAAAGTCCGCTGGGTTCTGCTGGAGCCACCTCTTAACTTCCTCAACAACCTCATCGTCACTGAAATCTTCTTCTACGAATAGCATCCTTCATTGACTCAAACAAATGGAAGTCTGAAGGTGCCAGATCCGGGCTGTATGGAGGGTTGGGTAACAGAGTCAAGCGCATTTTTGTGATGGCCTCTCTTGTTTACAAACTGTTGTGTGGTCTTCCGTTATCGTGCAAAAAGGAGGACATCTTCCAGTTTTCTCTCCGGTCGAACTCGCTTTATACGTCTCTGGAGTCTCTGTAGGGTAGCAATATATGCCTTTGAGTTGAATGTTTGTCCTTTCTTCATAATGTCCACAGAGTCACCCCTTTCATGTTCCAGGAGATGGTGGCCGTAACCTTTCTTGCAGAGGGAGCCATTTTGAACTTTTCCTTGCGTGTGGAGTCAGTCTGCGTGATGCCACTCCATGGATTGGCGTTTTGTTTCAGGTTCAAAGTGGTGTACCCAAGTCTCATCCCGTGTCACAATTTGTGAAGGGAAGTCATTCCTTTCTGTCTCGTATTGAACCAACAACTCACAAGCAATTTCTTTTCTTTGGGTTTTGTGATCTTCAGTCAGTTCGAGAGGAACAAACCGTGAACACACTTTTGAGTATCCCAGTTGCTGAATTATCGTATTCACACTTCCTTCAATAATGCCTAGCTTCAGTGATAGCTCCTTGTATGTGACACGCTGATTTGATCGAATGATGCTGTTAACACGTTGCACAGTGTGAGATGTGATTGCCGATGCTGGGTGACCGCTGCGTGGCTCATCATCGAGGCTGGCTCTCCCTCTTCCTGATGATCTCTTACGTTTAGACCAGTGTCCAACTGTGCTTCGATCAACAACAGCATCTCCGTAAACGTTTTGTAGACGTTTGTGAAAATTTCCAACTGTTTCCTTCTCTATGGTTAAGAACTTGATAACAGCTCCCTATTTACGACGCACATCACTGTCAGACGCCATTTTCGAAACTGCGTTAACCATCGGTTTTATACAAGGGCGTTTAAAAGCAGTTTTATACAAGGATGGAAGGTTCAAACGAAAAAATCTGGTTATGTGAAGCGCAGAAAGTTCAAACTTACGGCCCAAAAGACATTTCAGCCTGATGGCCTATTATTTAGCTAAGAAAAAAGGGTGGGGCAAAATATATTGAGTGCCCCTAGTATATATAGATGGTTTATTTTTTGCTTCAAAAGAGTAGTGGTTAGCATCGCTGACTACGAATCCACCTTCCCTAGGTTCGGTTCCTGGCAAGAGTAGACAAAAATTTACACCACTTGAACAAGGCTTCTGCCAAAGGGAATGAATTCTTGTACAACAACAACAACATTCTTTTTTATTTGACAGTAATTACTTTTACAGTTCATACGAAAAAGAGTGCTGTCCTGTAGTCACTGCTTCATAAGGGGTGTAACAAAAACCTTTACCTGTTTTTTGGGATTAACAGAAATTTTTTATTAAAAAAAGACGCCTCAGTAACAACCAATATTCTTTCCTTGTGTTTCCAACACCAGTTTAACATGATTCTGAAAGAAACCCATTGCATTTGGAAAACATGAAGCCACTCGGGCCTATGAAGGTTATTCAAGTTAGATGAATGATCTAAAGCTATATTTATCAAATTTTGCAAAATACTTTAAAGTCAACTAATTATCTTTAAACTATTTACAAAGCTACTGAAGTAGCTCACTTATTTGAACAAAAATATACATTATTTATACTTTACAAACTCTATATCATTCATGAAAGCACCCAATTTTTTCTTAAAGCTAAGTAGTTAATATTTATCACATCATACGGCAACGCATTATTAAGCTGTTATGGACTCTATCTCTGAACTGCTCCTGGCATCTGGAATTTCCCATTTTATATATATTATTCTGGACTAAAGTTTTTGGCCTGGGATAATGAGTCAACCCAGTCCGAGTACAGTAGTGTTGATTCTCGCCTTGGCCGAACTAACATTAGGCTTAACCAAACTAGGCCAGCTTATATTTTACGACATTTTTAGCATTGAATCGTTGTTAGGCTCAGACCTACCTATTCCGATGGTAGGAGTCGAACACGCAACTTTCTTTCAATTCCAATACTGCAAAGCCTTTTTGAGCACTCTGATCATCGTTTCTCTTGAATTTTGGTCTTGGCTTCTTCCAATAATGCAGAGAGCTACTTCAGCGCGTTTGACAATTGTACAAAGATTTGTGCACAGATTTAAATCGCGGGAGTTTCCAGTCCATCATCCGAGTTTAACTTCTAAAAAATTGCTTCATTGATGTCATCTGTCAAAACTGGTAAAAAATTTTTACATCCCTTATCTCTCATTTAAGTTCATAACTTTTTCAGTGCATGCAGATGACTGCATAGATGAACCTCATTTAACTCCTGCGAAACCCACTGAATTTGCGGGTATTTTGTCCGCCAGAAAAAAAGGAAAAGATGATTGGCATGTCCCATTGTTCATCGCAGAACCTTTCAACCCGTATGCTCAACCTCAGTACTCCAAGCATTTGGTATGTACAGGAATTCAGAAATTGTCAGACAATACTGACAATACAGGAATTGCACAAAAGTACATAAATAAATTGATTTATATGTTACTGGTATTTATAAACGCTTATAAATGTGTTTTATTTTTAATAGGTACTAAAGTAGGCTTAAATTATAGACGTTTTTTCTCTCGCTGAAAATATTGCATCATATCCTTGAACTAGGTGTATTGTGGCGCCGAGGAATTCAGCTTTGAAGAACTGAGAGCATTGGCTTGGCAGAGAGAGGAATCAAAGAAAATAGAGGAGGAAAAAATCTCTTGTATCAAAGGTACCTCGTTTCCTCCTTTAGACAGGAAAGGATGGCTGGGTGGTTATTTCTCAGGAAGTAGGGAAATAAATCGTTTCGAAACTAGTCTTTAACTAAATGAAGTACTTTATGGCTTGGCAGCACAATAATTTGAACTTTTGGGTGATACGGGTGCATTTTGCCTCGCTCAAGACTACTGTACAAAGTGTACATCCATAGGTTGTCAGTCATTACTTACATAGACATCAGTAGGAATAAGATGGCAAGAACAGCTTCAAACATTATTTATTATTACATTGACATTTCGGGCTTTCACAAAACCCATTATCAAAACATTTCTAAAAATTGAGATTTAAAAATATTGAAAAATTAAAATAATCGTACATGTGTAATGTATATTGAAAACATTTGCTATGGAATGAAAAATAATAATGAATTACAACAGAAAACTAAGAAAGACAGTGGCCTTACTTAAATGTTATTGTTCAGAATAGCTTAAAAGTACATCACACTCAAACCTCGAGGATAAAATATTTTTTGACTAGATTCCAGGTACAAGAAAAACTAATTTGAATAATGTTTGGGGATATACTATTATGAGTAGTTGGTTGGTTCTATGCAGTTAAAAGAATGAGTGAGGTGGAATCACTATTGAGAGATTATTGAATCTTTTTTATTTATGAGGATTTTAATATTAACAAGGATTGACTGTCAGAAGTATCACAGAGTATTTTGAAATCTTGAAATAAAAGAAGTTTAACAATGTTGAGAAGGACTTCTAATACGAGTACAGTAGTTCTCTTTGGTCGTTAGAGGGTAGAGTTTTATAACTGATAGCCCTGTGATCACACAGATGGACGCAAGTAAGTTTCTGGAGCTACGTCGTAGCCACAGTTGTAACACCGCTTCCCGTCGATCAGTGAAGTTAAGCGACAATGGGTCTGGATAATAGTTGGATAGGAGACAGTCCTTTATGTCCAGATGACTCGTGATTCAAATCCCACGTAAGGCGTAGGCTCGTTCTCTCCGTTATACGACCTTATATATTGCAAAAGATAAAAACAACCCAGTCAAAATAAACAAAAAAGTTTCTCTCGGTAGACCCAACGTAAGTGCCACTCTTAATGCGTGGGCACTCTTAAACAAATATACCACACGTGAACGCATTAAATAGGAGAGGGGGGGGGGGGGGGGGTGTCTTTAAACTTAAAAAGAGAACAAAGTTCGTACGAATTAAAGAATATAATTTTAAAGTCAATATGAGAATAGGATGTATTGAGGATTTCTTTTTAGGCTCCTTTCAAGAGAATAACTGCAGTTACCCAGAAAAAGAAAAGAATGATATTGTTGGCCTTTTGTGGCTGTTAGTACAGTATTTTTTGGTTGATATTGTCAAGGTATTTACGAGCATTATAGAAATAGGTGCTGGAATATCCATTTGATTTGAAAAGCATTTAAAGAAATTTGAACTGCATCAAATAACAGATAGTAGAATGAAGTTCGTACGCTCAAACCAAGCAACCATTCGATCAACCATCTACTCGTAATCGTATATTCCCAAACATATTATTCAACTCCATTTGTCTTTCTTGTACCTGAAATCTAGTCATGAAATACAGGGTGTCCACAAAAGAATCTCGCAAATTCCAGTTGAAATTATTAATTTGTACGATTCTTTTGTGGGCACCATGCGTTTTATCCTTGTTTTACTGTGATATACTTTTAAACTATTTTGGGCAATCACATTTAGGTAAGGGCATTGCCTTAGTCTTCTGCTGTACAGTATTTCATATTGTTAGGTTTTGTTGTTATTTCATAGCAAATTTGTTTTCAATACACATCAGTGGCATGCGGTGATTTTTCGTCAAGGGGAAGCAATTCAAGCAAAAACGACAAAGATTATATAAAATAAAAATAAAACTTTAAAATACTCGTATATAATAAAAACAAAACACGTATAATCATCTACTTACTTTACTTATAGGTTAATTCTATTCTATTCTTTCTTTTTTATTAAATATATATATAATTTCTTCGTAAAAGGCATCGGTTTTCATATCCTTAAGAAGCTTTTTCTCAATTGAGATTAAAGCTAAACTTGCAAGCCTTTCTTACCCTTGCGCATTTCTAGCGTAGTTACGTATTCGCTTTAAATGAGAGAATGACAGCAGACAGCATGTAAAGTTGCCAGATATTTCAAGAAAATTAACTATAAGATCTGGACAGCGATTTCTAAATTGCTTCCTTTTTGACATAGGGAAGGATAAAATAACGATAAATATATATTCTTTTTCGCTTAACATGGCCATGGAATTTTTTAGTAGAAAAACTATATATGAAACTTGTATTCAATAAATACTACATTATTAAACATTAAATGAGATTTTAGAATGGAAAGAAACAATTTGTAACAGTAAAAAAAAAACGAAAGTCATTGGGAAAAAGGATGCATTTCGTCAATTGTTGTCCAACTCGAGATTTTTGCGTCGGCTTTCTTAAAGGTTTTTGCACGAACGGCAACCAATGTATATACTATGTATCCACCTGATTACCAATCAAATGCTATAAATAGTATAATAAAATGATTTTGTACAAATTATTAACACACATTGAACTGTTTAAACTTTAAAGTATAATACAGCATTTTCTTCTTTCTTTGAATAGGGAAGCATTGCTTCCCTTGCTTCCATGGACTGCACGCCACTGATACACATGTATGGTCATTTGAAGTTTTTGAATCTTACTGTCTCTACTTTTAAAAATGCCTTCATAAGGGGTTCTATAAAAGTCCGAAACGTCGGTGTAATAATAATGAATGTTTAAAGTTTGCTATTTTATTCCTAAGTACTGCGTATTTCGTTTCCTAGGTGTGTGTGTGTACACTACAGTATATATTAATGTTTTCTAATAACATTAATTTCTTGAATATAATAGGTGAGTTGGAAATTCTTCGTGAAAAGTGTAAAGAACAACAAGGAATCATATCATCATTACTGCAAAAACGAAATAAAACCAAAAATTCTAATGGAGACGTATCTGTAAGTGTTTAATTGACGATAAATAAACGATTAATTTCTTCGCAAATTAATCGTGAACTGAATATTTAATTCAACAGAGGCAAGTTGCTTTGACTGAAGTCAGTGATACAGTATATAGACCTTAAATAAGGAAGTTTTAGCACTTGATTTAAATGACCCTACTAGTACAAGGAATCAGAATGAAATTAATGTACGAAGTAAAATGACCTTTCAGAAGCATAGACCTCTCGTTTCTTCAGTTTTTTAACATTTACGTAGATCAGCTACTGTTTCGGAGATCCGTAAGATATCGTAGGCAAGCTGAAATGTATGTTTTATTACTGAAGCTGCAGAATTTAATAATAATAATAATAATAGCTCATTATTATTGATTGTCCCTGATCCAATGAATTTAGAGGAGCCGAACTAGATTACACTCGTCCGCCCTTTCGTCACAATTCTGTTTTCTCGCTATAAGTTTTGAACTGCTCAACATAAATTGAGGAAATTGACCAGATATAATGGTTTTAAACTGGAACTAAAGGGTGTCCGGCGAATTTGCCTACAACAATTTGTCTAAAGATACAATTCATCTACAACAATTTGTCTAAAGATACAATTCATCTACAACAATTTGTCTAAAGATACAATTCATCTACAACAATTTGTCTAAAGATACAATTCGTCTACAACAATTCGTCTACAGATATAATTTATCTACAATAATTTGTCTAGAGAGGAAAAATGAAAGCTATTTGATGTTAATTATTAATTTTTTCAAAAAAATGAAAAATTTGTTTCTGCAATCGGTTTTCTTGAGAAATGATAAAGAAAAATGTTATTGGATACTGAATAAATTTATTTACTGAAACGACGCAATACACTCCAACATCTTTTTGAATAAGTCCGAGCTGGTGTGGCGCTTACGCCATACAAATTCACAAAAAATGACAAGAATTAGTGCGATATCTTGCAAAAAACAATAGTATAAGAAACTCAATTAGGTCAGGTTAGGTCAGGTTTCTCAAGAAAACCGATTGCAGAAACAAAATCAGGGTCATCGACTGCCCTTGTTTTCAATTTCGTAGGAAAATCGAGAGCAGTCCATGAAACATACTAGGTCCAATATTAGTAATAGTTTCTCTAGACAAATTGTTGTAGATGAATTGTATCTTTAGACAAATTGCTGTAGACAAATTCGCCTAAAACCGAACTAAAGACACTTTGGACCTCTGTCTGCGGCAATTTCTTCTATAAAATAGTTAATATCTGGAACCAACTTCCCTCAGAGGTTGTTTCAAGCAAAAATGTGTTTAGAAATGGGCTGGGCAAAGTAAATACTCTCATGTTTAAGACTAAAGCATAACGTAAATCTGCAGGATTTCGCCTGCGCGGCTCCTATGTGTGCATGGGTAATTATAGAGCTATCTTATATATTCACTTTCCTGTAAAATTTCCTTGGCTACTTTTCCAGGGTCAAGGTATTTTTTTCAACCTTTTTCCGTACCTGCCTCTGGCAGGGAGGGAGCCTTATAATTTTCTATCCAGTTTTCTACTATGCTAGAATAGTTGAAAGAACTTAACTTGTTCAATAACAGGAACCTCCCAGAGAGTGGACCGGAAGGTCTTTGAGGCTTCCTCTTGTCTTTGTAACACACACACACACACACACACACACACACACACACGAACTATGTGTTATAATAGTGATCTATTTATTTACACTGATTTCTCTGTATTTTATAAACGGGTAGCCGGATAGCGTGGCTCTCCATTGAAACTTAGAACGAACAAAGCTAGGGAGGAGGAGGAGGGGAATTACAACGATTATCACCATTTTCTGAGTTTTACTTAAGTTGAAGCAATGAACAGGACGGGGGAAAGTGACTGCGGATTTATAATTTAAAGTTTTGGTCGTGGATAGAGTTTTTAGTTAATTTTAAATCACAATTACATCTTAATGGAACAAAACACACTCGTATACCCGACTGGGTCCAAGACTAACCTTTTGGGTATTTTATGTCTTCAGTCTCAGCGCATTTAGTGTTATCAGATAGTATTTTATATTTCGAATAATTTACATTTTACATACCTATGTTAACTTCGTACAATTTTAATCAGTTTATTATACTCTAAAAATTATTAAATTTCTTATTAAAAACAATGCACGCCAATCATGAGCGAGAAATAGTTTCTTACATCAAAGGTCAAGGTCACAAATATAGGTGGAACATTGATGTCATTCCGACATAGGTTTTGTTATTATTAAGACCTTTTAGAACATGCACTAATCTTAGTTTTAAAAGCAAAAAATCTTCGAAACACACTTAATATGTAAGTAGTAAATTAATTGTTAAATATTAATACATTGATTGGGTTTATTGATAATTGCAGGAAGAAACTAGTAAACCAATTGGAAGTGGATCCATCCCAAGTCTCGTAATTTCAGATGTTGAAAAAGTACCCGAAGAAAAGGTAATCTGTCAGGAGGACTAATAGATGAGTGTAGGTGGATATATTCACAAAATTTGATGCTCATTCATTTGTCAATTTGAAGTTCATTCATTTCTTAACTTTAGATGCGAGCCAATTCAGCGCCACTTGTACTTAATGAGTTTGAGTCATTTATTAAGACACTTTAGCCCCTTTTCTTGTTAGAAATTTAATTTTATATTATTTACTTGCGTTTTAGGGCCTTTCAGCTTCCACAAAACGAATATATGAGGACAGTTGGGTTGCTATCAATAAGTCTGTCAGTTTTGCAGCAAATGCAACACAGAATATTTCAAACGTAAGTTAATAATTTGTTCATATTTGGAAGAATGAATGTGGCTTTAGGAACTATTGCTGTGAGGCGATTCGAAGGATGAAGTAGAAAAGTTGACATTTTTTGTTGACGTGTGTGCAGGGTGGCTTTAGAAAGAGGAATGTAAATGAAAGCAAATTTTTTGTTGTGGAGAGGGGAAGAGGAGTCGGCATGTAATAAAGTCGTAAATGAATGAACGTTAACAGTTACCAAAGTATTTTCCTCTATGATTGATAAAGGAGGTGCGAGAAAAGCCAGAGGGGAAGTCAAAATGAAGCATTTGTATAATTAGTTAATGGGTACATTGTCTCATTTGAAGTTTGCTTGGAATAGTGAAAAGTAAGCCTGCAATGGCGTAGTCGTACGCAGAGGAAGAGTAATGTTAGACTGTCAAAACTGTGAAAAAAAAAAAAAGTGTACAACAGTAAATGTAAAAGTGGAAAAAAGGAGAAAAACATGAAAGGAAGCTATTTTTGATGCGAATAAGCATGCAGTTGATGAATGTGGCACAGCTGTTGAAAACTGAAAAACTTGGTGGATGGGGGGGGGGGGGGGGGGGGGAGACGGGCTTCATTTTGTCTTTTGTATCATCAGCAGCATCATTCCTTTAAGCAACATTTCATCGAGGCGAGATTGTGTGTGTGTGGTGTTTTTTTTCGGCCTTTTTGCGAAAAGGGTTAAGTCGTGATATTTTCGTTAAACAACGAAAATATCATGACTTAACCAATCGTCAAGAGTGGACAGTTGACCTACATCAACTGTCGCCCTTCACGATTGGTTAGGTTAAGTCATGATATTTTCATTGTTTAACGAAAATATCACGACTTACCCCTTTTGCAAAAAGACCGTAACATATATATATACGATGAAAATAACCACGAAGGAAAAAGGAAACACACAATGGTGCTCAAGCGCTTTCGTCTAATGACATCCGGAACACTGAAATAAATAACAAGTTTGAGACTATATATAGGTCACAAAAAAATAAATAGAAAAATAAAAATTGTAGGAAGAGCAAACAAATTTATAAGGAAAAGCTACCAGAGTTTTAGCACTGCCCTCTTGTCTAAATCCGTTCTGAACGAATTCAAAACACCAGGATCAAGCTCAAAAAGGCCCTGGCTAATATTGAAATTATTTCTAAGTTGAATAATGGCAGACTCAAGAATGTTTCTATTAACAATATTGCGTGAGTGAAACAAAATTGAAGCATTATTCCAATCAGTACAGTGGGATAACTTGACAAGTGAACGAAAAGGGCACTGGACGACTGTCCCGTTCTAACGGAATAGTGATGCTGTTTTACACGCGTGTGCAAATCCTTTCCCGTCTGTCCAATGTAAAATGAATCGCATTGTTTACAACCAATTTTATAGATAATGCCTGAATTATTGGTAGGGCTATTTTTTCTATGATATTTTTCACAATATTGTCATATGAAAATACTACATTAATATTCAAAAGTTTAAGTACATTAGCAATACCTAAAAAGCCTGGGAAAAATGGAAGTACTTAAAATACTCTTCGACAAAGAGCGAGGGTTATTATTCACACTTTTGGTACAGTACTTCCATTTTTCCCAGGCTTTTTAGGCATTGCTAATGTACTTAAAATTTTTAATATTAATGTAGTAGTTTCATATGACAATATTGTGAAAAATATCAGAGTAAAAAAAATAGTCCTACCAATAATTCAGGCATTATCTATAAAATTAGTCGTAAATAATATGATTCCTTTTACATTGGACAGACGGGAAAGGATTTGCACACGCGTGTTAAAACAGTATCAATATTCCGTTAGAACGCGACAGTCGTCCAGGTTTCGTCCATTTGTCAGAGTTATCCCACTGTATTGATTGGAATAATGTTTCAATTTTGTTTCACTCAAGCAACATTGTTAATAGAAATATTCTTAAGTTTGCCATTATTCAACTTAGAAATAATTTCAATATTAGCCAGGGCCTTTTTGCACTTGATCCTGTTTTGAATTCGTTCAGAACGGATTTAGACAATTTGAGGAAACTACCAATTTTAGCACTTTGCCCGAATTCAACACAAGATCAAATGGATTGTTTACAACCAATTTTATAGATAACGCCTGAATGATATATATATACAGGGTGTCCGAGAATTATCTGTACAATTTTTGGCTGTTATTAAAAGTCAACCATGAAGTGTAGAAATTCCAGTGTTGTCCCATTTTACAGAGAATCTCATTAAATTTTTTCTGATACCACGTTTTGACAAGTTTTTTAGAAATTCCACTGTGTCCTAACATTATCTGTACAATTTCATCTTTTAATAAAATTCTTGATAACACACGTAAAATTCTTAAACAAGATTATTTAGAATCTGTATTTTCAAAAGTTTCTTTTATTAAAGTAACGTTGTTACAAACATTCGATATGTGCACCATTAGTGATTCGCAAAACATCCAATCGATACTCCAAATGTTGCCATGTACGCTGCAGCATATCCACATCAATTCGCTCAATAGCAGCTGTGATTCTTGCTTTTAAATCATCAATGTCTGTCACCCGCGTACATTTCTAAAAAACTTGTCAAAACGTGGTATCAGAAAAAACAGAGATTCTCTGTAAAATGGGACAACACTGGAATTTCTACACTTCATGGTTGACTTTTAATAACAGCCAAAAATTGTAGATTAATTCTCGGACACCCGGTGTATATATATATATCACAAAAAAAAAAAATTGAAAAATAAAAATTGTAAGAGGAGCATACAAATTTATAAGGGAAAAATTATCAAAGGTTTAGCACTCTACCCTTCTTGTCTAAAACAACGGGATCGAGTTGAAAAAGACCTTTGCTCATGTTAAAGTTATTTGTAAGTCGATTAATAGCAGATTCAAGAATATTTCTATTAACAATGTTGCTAGAGTGAAACAAAACTGAAGCATTATTCCAATCAATACAATGGGATAACTCTGACAAATGGACAAAAAGGGCACTGGACGACTGTCCCGTTCTAACGGAATATTGATGCTGTTTTACACGCGTGTGCAAATCCTTTCCCGTCTGACCAATGTAAAAGGAATCACATTGTTTACAACCAATTTTATAGGTAATGCCTGAATTATTGGTAGGACTATTTTTTACTATATTTTTCACAATATTGTTATATGAAAATACTACATTAATATCCAAAAGTTTAAGTACATTAGCAATGCCTAAAAAGCCCGGGAAAAATGGAAGTACTAAAATATTCTTTGACAAAGTGCGAGTGTTATTATGCACACGATAGAAGGTTCGTTTTTCTTTGTTAAGACAAGATTCCATAAACGCAGGTGGGTAGCACAGATCACTTCCAATACCGTTGATTTTTTTAATTCGGCATCGATTTATTCCGGACTGGCAATCCTAAGAGCGCGGAGAAACATTGAAGAAAATATGGCCTTAATGGGGGTGTCATGTCCAGAGTAAAAGTGTACGTAGGATAAATTGTTTTTTTTTTTCCGATAGATGCTAAACTTAAAACCTGGGCTTTCCCCATGTACACGCACATCCAAAAACGGAATTGAGTTGTCTTGTTCCACTTCTAAAGTAAACTTAATGGAGGGGAGTTGATCATTTAACTGAAGGAGGAAGTCATCCAGGTCACGATTCATGGGCCAGATACACAAAATATCGTCGACGTACCGCAACCATGGGATGCCAACCCCCAGGATTCTCGGAATGTAAGTAATTTCGAAAAACTCCATATAAATATTGGAGAGGAGGGGCGACAAGGGGTTGCCCATGGCCATCCCAAAAACCTGTTGATAATACTCGCTATTGAAAATGAATTTACAGTCTTTGATGCAAAGCTTAATAAGTTCCAAAACGATGTGTGCAGGTAGTGGCAGGTCGTACTTATGTAATTCTCGGGAGAGAAAGTCAAGCATATCGTCAATCGGCACTTTTGTAAACAATGAACAAACGTCAAAAGTGATCAGTCTATCGTTGGTTTCAGTGCGTACATTATTCAATTTTTCAGCAAGATCCATGGAATTTTTTACATGTGGATCAGAGGTAGTTCCGAGAATGGGGGACAAGACTTTGACAAGCGATTTGGAGAGTTTATAGGTAATAGAGCCCACCGAGCTAATAATAGGGCGCATAGGGTTGCCATGTTTTGGGTTTTAATAAGACCGTAAAGGTAGGGAAGAGAAGGTGAAGTGGACATGAAAAGCGGAATTAAGTCCTGATGATCTTTGAGAATGCGTTTCAAGCCACTATTGAATGATTTGATGACGTCATCCTGCGGGTTCTTCCTAAGTTTTCTGTATGTGGCGGGATCCTGAAGCAGCTCGTTCATTTTTCTAATGTAGTCCACTTTGTTCATAATAACTATGGTGTTAGCCTTGTCTGCTTTAGTAATATGGAGCTCACCATCTTTTTTTTAATTGTGAGAGGCTATTGCGAAAACGTTTAGGAAAGTTATCTTCGTAAGTACCATTCGCAGCACCATAGACAAGGCTTTTAACTATGTTAACCAAAGACTGAGGAAGATTACAGTTTTTCAAAACAAGCAAGACTGACAAATTTGTAAAGCAGAAGGTTTTTTAACAATAAAAAAGGACGTACCAAATCCAAGGGCACTTTTTGCATCGTCACTAATGTTTTTCGAAGAAAGGTTCAAAACACATTTTGAGCTTGCTTTTTTACTCCACTGACCATTTCGAATGAGACTTTTAATTTTGCGATCCAAAATGTTACGAAATGAAGTAGTTCTCCGACGCAACTCGTTGTAAATTTCATCAAACAAAGGTTGGATCCACGGTTGGGGAATAACGGTCACAAAATTACGTTTGGCAATGCGTAAATTTTTGAAGGTGGACCACTCATTTTGTCTGGTGACTTCAATATGTTTCTTTAAAATTAATCTGCTGAAGTTGTTGAACGGATGGTCGTCAATTTGTCTGAGGCGAATCGGAAGGAGGGACTTGGGAAGGATCTGCTCCTCTAGACAATTAGTAAGAAACTTTCGTCGGATACGAACATGAGCAAAGGTCTTTTTCAACTCGATCCCGTTGTTTTGAATTCGTTCAGAACGGATTTAGACAAGAAGGGTAGAGTGCTAAACCTTTGGTGATTTTCCCTTATAAATTTGTGTGCTCCTCTTACAATTTTTATTTTTAAATTTTTTTTAATTTTTTTTTGACATATATATCATTCAGGCATTATCTATAAAATTGGTTGTAAACAATCATTTGATCTTGTATTGAATTCGGGCAAAGTGCTAAAATTGGTAGTTTCTTCACAAATTTGTATGCTCCCGCAATTTATATATATATATATATATATATATATATATATATATATATATATATATATATATATATATATATATACAGGGTGGGCCGTAAGTTTCCATACATAGGAAAAATAAACATTTTTTATGGACAACCATTTTTATTTATATAATATGCTCTACATGGTTGCCATTGTTTTGAAAACACATTTCAATACGTGTTCCCCACTGTTGATGAACACGCATTAGCACAGTTGACGTTATGCTTGTAATGGCGTTGGTGATACGTTCCTTTAGATGATTTATGTCTCGTATCTTTTCCTGATACACCATGGCCTTCAAGTGCCCCCAAAGATAGAAATCAAGGGGGGTGAGATCTGGGGATCTGGGAGGCCACTCCACAGGACCAATTCAATTCGTTGCTCTTTCGTCAAACGCATATTCTTAGGGTATCTGAAACAAAAACAAACGTTTAATTTTTCCTATGTATGGAAACTTACGGCCCACCCTGTGTATATATATATTAGTGATGCACCGATTAATTGGTATCGGCACCTTGCATGCCGATTAATCGGCCATGCAATGTATTTTCCTAATATCGGCATGCCAGGTGCCGATACCGATTAATCGGTGCACCACATATATATATATATATTGTAACCTATATATAGTCTTGAACTCTTTATTTACTTCAGTGTTCCTGAGGATGTCATTAGACGAAAGCGCTTGAGCACCACTCTGTGTTTCCTTTTCTTCGTGGTTTTATTCATCATGTATATACAGAGTGAGTCAAAAGTCTCCATACATATGCAAAATGCCCCAGTGGCTGGATCAGCAGTTTCCGGGTCACTGGATTGGCCCCCGTGGTCCCGTGGAGTGGCCTCTGAGGTTCCCAGACCTCACCCGCCCTTGATTTTTACTTGTGGGGGCACTTGAAGGCCATGGTGTACCAGGTGAAAATACAAAACATGGACCACCTAAAGGAACTCATTCGTGATGCGTGTGCACGCATAACACCAGACGTGTTAACGCGCGTTTGCCATGATTGGGAGGAACGCATCCGTATGTGCATTCAGTGTAATGGTGCCCACACACAGCATATTTTGTGACTTACAAGTGATTGCATAATAAAGTGACCATTTTGCCTATGTATGGAGACTTTTGACTCACCCTGTGTGTGTGTGTATATATATATATATATATATATATACACACACACACACACGAGGGTAATTCAATAAGTATCCGCACTTTTTATTTTCACATCTGATAGATTATAAACACTTCTCAACATAGTCTCCCTGTTTCTCAATACACTTTGTCCAGCGATCTACAAACTTCCTAATGCCATCACAAAAGAATGTTTTTTGGCTGTGTGCGTAGCCAGTCATGCACCGCCTCCTTTAGGTCATCATCGCCTTGGAATCGCTGACCTCTCAAAGCGTCTTTTAGTGGTCCAAACGGGTAAACATCCGAACGTGCCAGGTCTGGAATGTAGGCTGGATGGTCGAGAACTTCAAATTTAAGCTTTTGAAGGCATTTTCTAGTCTGTGCAGCGGTATGAGGGCGCGCATTGTCGTGTAACAGAATAGCACCTTCCGACAATCTCCCTCTCCGTTTTGTGCGAATTGCTTGCTTTAACTCATTCCGAAGCATGTCAGAATACGATGCACTTGTTACTGTAGTGCCACAGTAATCCACACACTAGTTAATGTTCAAGGATAGGGCTTCGTGTATCCTAAAACAATGTTAGCCTAACTTTACCTGCTGACGGCTGCGCTTTGAACTTCCTTGCAACGGGAAGGTGTTATTCTGTTACACGACAATGCGCGCCCTCATACCGCTGCACAGACTAGAAAATTCTTTCAAGAACTTAAATTTCAAGTTCTCGACCATCCAGCCTACAGTCCAGATCTGGCACGTTTAGATTTTTACCTGTTTGGACCACTAAAAGACACTGAGAAGTCAGCGATTCCAAGACGATGATGACCTGAAGGAGGCGGTGCATGACTGACTGACTACGCACACAGCGAAAAACATTTTTGTGATGGCATTAGGAAGCTTGTAGATCGCTGGACTAAGTGTATTGAGAAATAGGGAGACTATGTTGAGAAGTGATGTGTTTATAATCTATCAGATGTGAAAATAAAAAGTGTGGATACTTATTGAATTACCCCCGTGTGTGTAATATATATATACACCGGGTGTCCGAGAATTATCTGTACAATTTTTGGCTGTTATTAAAAGTCAACCATGAAGTGTAGAAATTCCAGTGTTGTCCCATTTTACAGAGAATCTCGTTAAGTTTTTTCTGATACCACGTTTTGACAAGTTTTTAGAAATGTACGCGGGTGACAGACATTGATGATTTAAAAGCAAGAATCACAGCTGCTATTGAGCGAATTGATGTGGATATGCTGCAGCGTACATGGCAACATTTGGAGTATCGATTGGATGTTTTGCGAATCACTAATGGTGCACATATCGAATGTTTGTAACAACGTTACTTTAATAAAAGAAACCTTTGAAAATACAGATTCTAAATAATCTTGTTTAAGAATTTTACATGTGTTATCAAGAATTTTATTAAAAGATGAAATTGTACAGATAATGTTCGGACACACTGGAATTTCTAAAAAACTTGTCAAAACTTGGTATCAGAAAAAACTTAGAGATTCTCTGTAAAATGGGACAACACTGGAATTTCTACACTTCATGGTTGACTTTTAATAACAGCCAAATATTGTACAGATAATTCTCGGACACCCTGTATATATATATATATAATATATATATATATATAAACACATTATAACTGCAAACACGCAGTATAATTAACGTAAAGAACGACGCTTTGTATAGGAGAATTATCACTTTTTCATTTGTTTCGTTCTTATCTTGCGCGGATAATTCTCCTATACAAAGCGTCGTTCTTTACGTTATATATATATATATTAGTGATGTAGGTCACATCCGCACATTTTCTCGCATCCGCACTTTGGACTGCGGATGTCGTGCGGATGTGGACCGTTGAGATAAAATGTCATTAATAAGCGGAAATTATCAAATTCAACTATATTAATAGAACTAGTGCATTGTGCGCAAAAGTGATGCAAGCGACAAGACGAGAGGCTGTTCTTGTATGAAGTTACTCTCTTGCAACCTACTTAGATCCACGTTACAAAGCTAAGTTATTTTCACCTAGTACATTAGAACGAGTTAAATCATCACTTGGCAAAGCAGTTGAAGAGCTTCAATCTCTTGAATCTGTCGCTTCGCCACCCACCAAAAGAATAAAAGTTTCAGTGACAGAACCAACACCTTCAACAAGCAAATCTATCACAGAATATCTCTCTCAGTTTCTTGAGTCAAGCAGCAATGACGAGACCTACGCGATGTCAAAAGATGTAGTAAAAATGATCGAGAGCTATCACCAAGAAAAACGCCTGGCTGCATGTGACAATCCTATTAGTTGGTGGAAAAATACGCAGAATATCTATCCATACTTGAGTAAACTTGCAAGGAAACATTTAGCCTGTCCTCCAACAAACGTACCAAGCGAGAGATTATTTAGCAGTGCTGGATTAATATATGATGAAAAGAGAAACAGACTGGCAGCAGAAAAGGCAGAAAAATTAATGTTCCTTAAGCATAACCTTCCTATAATTAAGTTTGAACATTAAACGATGAACATCTTAGTTTACTTTATTTTAATTACTCATTTATAAATATGCCTAATAAAACTTTAAACTTAATATAAATAGTTATCAAGCTAATTAAAGATCTCTTTCTATAAGGGTGGAGGTTGGGGAAAGAGGTCGGTGGGGTGCATTTGAGTTGGGTTCACGTCCCGCATCCTGGTAACACAATTATGGTTTCTAATTGTGGCTGAAACAAAATATAACATTTATTTGCAGACGAATTCACTAATTGATTTCTATATTAGTTAGATGCTTGATATTATTTTATATGTTCAGAGAAAAGTACAGCAATTATTGTACAATTAATCAATTATACTACATTATAGCTACAGCTCTCTCTATATAATAACTTATTATATACGTTAAACACAACAAATCTCGAATATATCCTAAAAAATAACGAAAATGTAGACATCCGCATCCGCGGATGTTGAAATCAAACATCCGCATCCGCGGATGTGAAAAAAAAGACATCCGCTACATCACTAATATATATATATATAATATATTACACACGAGGGTAATTCAGTAAGTATCCACACATTTTATTTTCACATCTGATAGATGTGAAACTCAGGGAACCATTCTGAGTTCATTCCCGTCATGAAACGGACATGTTATGTGCCTTGAAAAGTGGACGCTCAATTCTGCCAGTTGAGGTTGAAGTTTTGGTTTTGGCTAAAAATATAATAGATACCCCTTTTTCTTTGATTTATTCAATCCGACGTGAATGCAACGAGTCTTTTACTTATATTGAGGTTCTAAATGTAGTGGGGCTAGGCTGCTTTAAACCCTAGATCCATGTCCCAAAGCTGGATCCTGTCTGCTTTGCAGATAGCTGGCGAGGGAAGCTATATTTATGGGACCTCTTTGCGAGAGACCCGTTGCCCACGTCGGGCTTGTATCATGAAAAAGAAAAACTATGGTATTTGTCATTTACCATTACTTATTCGGACTATAGTGGATTTAATTATCCCAGAAGAGTTCCTTGTTCCATGCACGGTCTGTGTGTATTATATATATATATATATATATATATATATATTATATAATATATATATATATATATATGAGGAGTCGCGCATCTTAAGGTACCTAAGCGCCGCCACAGGCGAAAACGTGTTTTTTATGGATATCACTATTTTCACCCTTCCTCTATCGCGTGGTTTGGGTTATAATGACCTTACGACACTAGAAGTATGGTTGAAAACCTTATGAAGCGAACTACTTTTTTCACCTCTATCGCCAGCCAAAAGTTCACCCAAAGTTCGGCATAATAAGAAAATTAAAAAAAATATATATGAAAATCTATTCCAAAAACTCAACATCTTCATTAGCATACTTAGAACTCTAATTCAGCCAAAAATGAACGTTCTAGCTCAATTAATAACACATATTATTGCCAGAATATTGCTGAACTTTGGAGGCGATTTCTGACGAATTTTAATTTTGGCGCTTAGGTACCTTAAGACGCGGGACCCATATATATATATATATATATATATATATATATATATATACATATACATATACATATACACTTGGTTTTGTTTCCGCCCGAATTGTTCATTCTGACGAAGGTCAAGCTTGTCACTCCACCTTAGACCTACAGTTTAATGTGGAATTCGAACTCCGCCCTACCACGGGCAGCCGGAAATTACAAAGTCTTCACCCGGACTCGATCTCACGACATGGTGCTAAAGCCGGGCCTTCGGCTTCGAAGCTGAAGAAGCCGAATCTTATAGAACTGGGCTTGGAAGAAGAGTTCCATAGTTAACCTATTCTAAATTAGTATAGGTTAACTATTTTTGGTTATTAGTTAAGTAAAAAATAAAACCCCTCAAACTATACAAATAATAGTCTCGAAGCCGAAGCCGGCTTCAGCCCCATGTCTCTGAGTCTATATACAGGGTGTTTCATAACTGGTCTGCCATACTTTGGGTGGTGATATAGAGTAAAAAAGTTAATACAACACAGGTGCTATTTCCAACCGTTGCGGAGCTACGGACGTTTTAAGGTGCATGGAAAATGATAAACGAGAATATTAATCTGATGTATTTATTGCTACATATTATGAGATACACCTTATAAATGTTCAAAATGTCCGCCTCGGTTTTCAATGCACAGCCTTGCTCGTTCCAAACGAGAGTCCACTGCCCATTGAATCATTTCGAGGTGTTCTCATATGTAAGCAGTGGCATCCATAATCCGACGCGAGAGTTGTTATAATGTTTCAGACCAACAAAGACCCTAGGATCCACTCATGGCTGGTCTACCTAACTGTGTTCGTTTGTATTTTGGTTTTGTAGATCATCTCTTTCATAAGGCCCCATAAAAAGAAGTCTAACGGAGTTCAGTCCGGAGATCTCGGGGACCACGATATTGGACCAGCACGACCAATAAATACATCAGATTAATACGCTCGTTTATTTTTTTCCGTGCATCTTAAGACGTTCGTAGCTCCGCAACGGTTGGAAAAAGCACCTATGTTGTATTAACTTTTGTACTCGATATCACCCACCAAAAAAAGTATGGCAGACCGGTTGTATATAGAGTGAGTGAATCCCATACCTGGTTGTAAGTAGATCGAGTGTTTTTATAGTCTCCAGTTTCTGAAAACTTACGAGATCAAATTGTGTGAAAATAAGTGTAATATGTATACACAGTTACACACGTGACCTTCTTGGTAAAAAATAGTTAATTCTATTAATGAAATGAGTAAGACTTAAAAGTATTTTATAACGCATCGCTCGTACTTTATTTAGGTTTTGGATGAAAGCTCCACAAAAGCTTTACTCGCACTCCAGCCAGTCATTCCCGAGCGTCAGGAAGATAATCTTTTTCTGCCCACTTACAAATCAGGTAAAGTGAATAGAGTGTCGCATCAACAGTAAGTTGTTTGCTCGTTCAGTCATGTGTTGAAAGGGTACTTGTGGGTTATCTGTCGCCGCTTTTTAATATACCTATTGGTTATCTGTTTCCACTTTTTACTTGTGGGTCATTTATTTTTTAGTTAGGTTAGGTTAGTGTGTGGTTAGGTTAGGTTAGGTTAGGTTAGTGTGTGGTTAGGTTAGGTTAGGTTAGGTTAGTGTGTGGTTAGGTTAGGTTAGGTTAGCCAACCTAGAGCAAACCAAGATCGGCGGCGAAGGAATAGTGGTTGAGATCGATGAGAGCCTGTTCACGAGGCGTAAAGACAATGCCGGACGCATTTTACCACAACAATGGATGTTCGGAGGAATTTGCCGTGAAACAAACGACTGCTTCATCGTTCAAGTTCCCAACCGCTCTGCTGCAACTCTCTTGGCTGCCATTGTGGAAAACATCGCCGAAGGTTCCATTATCTACTCCGACAGCTGGCGAGGATATAAGACCACCGACCTCCAGGAGGCTGGCTTCCAACATTTCAAGGTTAATCATCGATACAATTTCGTTGATGCAGATACCGGAGTCCACACTCAAAATATCGAACACTTGTGGGGATCAGCAAAGTGGAGGAACAAGCGTCACCGAGGAACGGCCCGACACCATCTTAAGACCTACCTGGCCGAGTTCATGTGGAGGAGCAAGCTACCCGCTAGTGTCGACCCATTCGACGGCATCCTGGAGGCCATCGCCGCGTTCATGCCACCCGAATAATATGATTAATATTTATTTTGAGAAATAAAAATAATTTAAGAAAAAAATAGTATATTTTTGTAAAAATGGCAACATGATAACACACATCTGTATTTGTGAAAAAGTTGGAAAATTAAATTAAAAAGTGGCGACAGATAACCCACAAGTACCGTTGAAAGTTATTTACACTCAACTCGGTACTTGTCCTCACGCGTTGTCGTTGTTAACAAGAAGGGCTACGTTGCAACACCGCTTCCCGTTAGATCCGCGAGGTCGAGAGACGTTGGGTTTGTTCAGTAGATGAAAAGGTGACTGTCCTTCGTGTTCATCTGATGTAGCCACCCTTAGATGCTTCAGATCCCGCATAAAGCTGTAGGTCCACTCCGTCACACGACCTTTGCCATTACGAAAGAGATTAAACAACGCCAAACATTATTATTATTATTGTTAAAGAGTAATTACAACTAAGTTTGACCCAACGTTACACCATAGGGAACGCGCACTACTTTTAAGTCAATTTATTAAAAAATTTGTAAACTGATTTCTTTTAATGAAAGTTAATTTTACATACAAGTCATGTTTAGCTTAAATCGGTAAAGAAAATTATTCTCAACAATTTAAACCTTTTAATGGGATTAAAGTATGATAGAGATGAAAGCAGTTTATGTAGCGTAGTTAATGCGCGCTCTATTTTATTTTATTTTTATTTAATAGGCCCAGGCAGTACTACTGAATCTCCTCATTCTAGCAACACTTCATCGAAGGAATATTTAACATCACCCACTGTGAACACAAAGTTTGCTAATAATTTGATCGCAGAATTCTTCAATCGAACTCTCTTCCATAATTCCATTTCATCCGGTGATCCTCGGACCTCCTCAAGTATAGATGATAAGAATATTCATTTGCAAAGTAACCAAGAAAATTCAAATACGCTTTCAGCCCCATCTGTAATCTACAAAGACCAACCAGAGACTTCTAATGACGCAAAACCTCTTGCCCCATTCCCTATTTACTGTGATGAAGATGTTCCTGTTTCAAAGCCTTCCAAATCTCCTCTCTCATTACCCGCTTACCATATGAAAATGAGGATCCTATTTTAAAGCCTTGCAAGCCTCTAGTCGAATTACACATTTTTCAAGATGAAATTGGGGCCCCCATTTCACAGCCACAGCCCAAATTTGCAATATGCCACGATAAAAACGAAGAACCACCTCTTTCAGTGCCTGGAGCCCCTTTCAAAATATATTCTGACGTGAATGAAAAGCTAGAAAATCCTTCGCCTTTTGCGGTCTCTCCCATTGAAGTAGAACCTCTAAGACCGATGAGAACATCTGATGAAAACCAAGAAAAACGGAGTATTAGTGTACTTACCCAAAGTCCTTCCAAACACACGGATGAAAACAAAGAGAACATGCCGCCAGCAGGGTACGAACAGAAAAAAAAGACTACTTTCTCAGGGGTCCTGACACCATCGACGGAGATTCCTTTCGTACCATTAGAACAACAACGGCAGGAGGAGGAGGAAGACGACGCCTCTTCTGAGGTGAGACTTCCGGGATCATTTAATCACTTAGGTCTACTGTATTAAAATGGTCTGAAAGTAGTTTTGTACCGGTACGTGTTCCAAGTACCGTAATGTTGGGTATGTCACCGTAGTTTTAAACCCGTAACTGATTGATTGCAGGAGATTGAAGGCGTGGAGCCATTAAGTGAAAGTCGTGTCGCCGACGATTTCACAATCAAAGTACCCGCTAACTCTGAGGCATTTGCCAAGATGGCATGCGTGGCATCCACACCTCGGCCTTGGAGCTTTGGGATAGTGCCACAGCCGACGCAAGAGGGTGATGATTTTACGATGGTTGGACTGATCAAAAGGTAAGTTTTGTGGGGCGACCGAAGGTCGGAGAGAACTGTTAGGCTTTATATCGTCGTTAACGTTTCCTTAGTAAATATTTGATCTACCATTCAGGATTTTGTACTTTCTACAAGTTAATGCAATGCATAGCTACTGCGCAAATCTTTTAAAAAGCTGTGATAAAATATTGATGTTGAATTTGGGGGCTGAAATTGTTACCACAGTCGAAGACTTTTTGGGGGGTAGGAGGTTATTTTTTTCCCCACTTTGTATATAGAATTTGTCGTGATGGTAGAGAGTAAAGCGTATAAATTTTGAATCTTAAAGTTTTAGATGTAAAGATGTTTTAGATGTATTTTGGTATTAATGTCGTGATAAATTCACGCTGATGTTTGAAATAGGTTTACCTGTATTGGATGAAGTTGTGTCGAAAACCATACCAACGACATTCTGTTCACACTCCCAATCGACCAGAAGTTGTTTGGTTGCTGTTGATGTCAAATCTCCTTGAACCAGGCCAGCTTTTTGAGTCAAATGCGGAAGAGGTGGGACTCCAAGAAGCTTTGTGCCATTGACACCAGACACAAGAATGGGCAGGCGGTCATCAGTGCCTTTGGAATCCAGCGTGTCCATAAGTTTACCATCCCAGTGCACCAGTACTTTGTCTGATGGTTGCCATTCATCCATGATTTTTAAACTTATTTCTGACACGATGGAAGCTCGGTATCGGTGGGCCGTCCTTGCATTTAGACTCAGCTTTGATGTATCTCCACCACATGCAGATACAAGGGAGTACACAATTGCACTCAGCTGGGTCGGCGAGATGTTGTTTCGAACACTGCATGAAACAAGTTCTGCCGACTTCAGAATATCATGGGGCACAAAAATTGAAACTCCCTCTTTCACTGTTCTCCGATGTTTTCTCTTTGGTTCAGCAGTGCTGGCCTCATCAATGTCATCGTCCTCATCAGAGCTAATAGGTGAATCAATATCAGCCTGTACATTCTGAGCATGATCACATTGCTCTCTCTCTTGTCGCTTCTCTTCTCGCATCTGCCTTTTCTGTCGCTTCTGAACCTTTTCTGTGAGTACTTTGTTTACCCCAGAGTAGGTAGCTACTCTGTCACTTAGCATGCTTTTCATAAAGAGTATGTCAGTATCGATGGCATCTTGTTCGGCCTGAGTTTTCCCCTTTTTCGCAGCCGCCATGTCTTTCAACACTGTGTTCTTATAAAATTTCATCGTCAGGCTCAATTCTGATTTAAACTTCATAATTCCAGGATCATCAGCCCGTCTTCTATCCTCATTCTTTTTCATAAGCATCATGTAGTCTTTCTCATAGTAAGTTTTAATCACTCGGCCAATATTGTTCCTGCCTGTAATGGTCGGGACATTCGCCTTCTGGTAACGCAAAAGCACATTGTCAATGGTGGCAGATAAAGCCTGGTCCCAATGCATATCCCGAAGGTTTGCTAACAGACATAGTAAGACCTGCCTATTAGTTGGCAGTTTGCAGCCCTTTATTTCCTTTTCTTCTTCTCGGGGTACGGTGCCCAATAACATTCTGACATACCCATCATCATGCCGTGTATCCATGATTAAATTCTCTATTCACAACATCAAATCAGTCAAGGGAAAAGAAAAGAGCATCATTAAAATTAAATGCAATAAAATAATACGTGGAAAATTTGTGGGTCAGCGTTCCAGACCCGGAAATGAAAATCTGATAAAATGTGCTATTTTCACACTTATATGAATGAAGTTCATAAGCTGAAATAGCAATACTTGCTGGTACGACGGTGCTAGCTCAAACATGCACCGATCTCCAAGAAAATTTACAGGGGTGTTTCCTAGATAAATACACAACACGAAAACTTTGAACAGCATTGTAGGACCATTTTTTGATTTTTGGAGGGCAACGGTCACACCCTACTGTACATTGTAAAGATCTCTGACTGGACCCACTCACCATTTCCTAATATTTCCATAATTCTTCCTCCGTAGATGTTTTTAAAACGGTTCCCTCTTCAGGGTGTATGAGAAGGAATTTAGGTATTGTTTTTATTCCAAAACCTTTGCATATATTCTTATTTCCGTTCGTTCGGTTTTTTTTTTTTTAATGTACGTACGTCTGAAATTTAAGAATTTAAGCCTAACTGGTAATTTGAGTTAAACGATCATAAATTAAACATTTCCAAGAGCTTAAATTCCTTATTTCAGTCAAACAATGGGCACCATAAATGAAGATCCAAAGTGTAAAGCAAATGAAACTGAGAAGAGCTGTTCGTCACCAAAATCTTCAGAAAGCCCAAAGGAAGTACCTCTTTCTAGTAATGATGAAATTGGAGAAAACAGCAGAGACCTCATGCTTCCGCCTTCCAAATCTGAAGTTCCTGAAAACTTTGCAACCCACAAACCACTCTAGAAAAAGGTCTCTCAATAAATGTGACAAACCACACTGTCAAATCTCATTTGTCACCTATTATGGAAACTTCAAGGGAGTGCAGGTAAAAAAAAAAAAAAAAAAAAAAAAAGTAGTAGTAGTACTGTAAACGTAAATTGTAGGGTATTGTGTTCTCTTCCTTAAGTTTGTTCAGTAAATTCTTCTATTCTTAGTGTTATAATTTTACGAGGTGTGGTATGAAAGTTTCCAGACACTTCATTACAACAAAACTAATGCAGCTATATTCGTGATTTTACACCAAAATATGCCCCGGTTTGTCTTTCAATCCTCCACGTAGACATCAACAACAATGCCTTTATGCCATCGTGTCGCCAATTTCTTTGTGTCGTCCAGCCAAAATGCGTCATACGCACGCAAGAAAATCCTACATTTCGGCTGGACGTAGTTGCCGTATTTACCCTACAGTCTTGACTAGACGCCCTCAGACTTCCACATTTTCTCAACAATGAACTTTGTGCTTATCGCTATAGCAGTACTGAAGAGGTGAAAATGGCCTTAACACGGCGGTGTCATAACGCTCCGTCAGAGTTTTTCGAGGATGGCAAAAGTGCATTGCTGTTGACAGTGACTACGTGGAAGATTGAAACGCATACTGGCAGAGGTTAAAGCATGAAATTAGAAAACTTTGAATACAGAACTGAGATAATACCAATTGTATTGGGTGCAACAGGAGCAATAAAAAAGAGCGTTCAAGGCTACTTAAATAAGCTCCCTATAAAGATAACTATTGAATTAAGAAACTCTGACAGCATCTCGTTGTTAAGATTTGCATTGGGTTGCTCGTAACTGTTAATGCAAATAAAAATTTTAAAAAAAAGGGACAAAACCACCCCAAAACTAGCCGATTAAACCCTTAGAAGCAAAGTTTACTTCCGGAATTAAAAAAAAGAGAGTAAAAAAATTATGAATATAGCTGTTAGTTTTGTTGGTTTTGTTAGTTTTTGTTGTTTGGAAACTTTCACACCACCCCTCGTATATTTTATTACAGGAGCGATATTATACACTAACGCTTTATCAGTTGATCTTTAACTTCCTTTTTACACATTTTTCTATTTCCAGGTCATCATCGAGTAGCTCTGGGAGTTGTACCACATTTGGAACTCACTCACATTTCTACGCAAGTACTCATATTTCCCACAGCACTACAGGAAACTTCAGTAAAAGCATAAACTCTCAAAACAAAGGTCTTTCCGTTTGTGGAGAGGTAAGAAAATAACTTGACCCTGTTTGGCCGATGCATAGAGTTAATCTAATTCTTATTTGGTAATATTTTAATCGATGTTTAGTCATTTTTGTCATTTATACTAAATGCAGTGTAGTATTTTTTGTACTTTATTTTCTAGTCCTTATCTCAAGTTCTTATCCCACCCCGTTCAGAATGTGAAATGGGTTCTTAGATAGTGTGTGTAGACAATGTTGAGTGATGCAATCGACCCATTCAACTTTCCTTGGGTCCTAAATTCAATGAACTGGATTTTCTTTTAACCAGGATGAATCTTACGGCGTTCCCTGTTACCAAGAAACTTCGAAATCGGGTTATTTTGCTGATAAGTCGAGAGGCGAAAGTATGAACGAAATTCCATCCAAAAAGGCTGCGAGCTGTCTCGTATGTTTTATTTTTTATTTTCCATTTCTACTTTCATTATTTTAATAAAAATTGGAGTGAAGGAAAAATTAATATATCTACTAACTACCGCCCATAGCTCAGAGTAGGTAACGAAGAAGTTTCCCCGTAAGCAAAGTGAAGACACTGAGGTCGGGGGTTCGACTCCCGATGGTGCTGATTAATAATAATCGGGGAGTTTAGCGTAATGAGTTGCATTAGTCTTGCCTGAGCGGTGTGCCATTTTCTATCCATCTTCACTGAATATTATTATTATATACACTATTATTGTGGTCTCTTAAGTTTTATTTTTAATTGTTAGGGTGTTACGCATCATCATCATGACAAACTGGATACTTCGTTTGATCCGAGTAAAGTCGCTGCCATGCTTATGGAGATGGATATTGGAGAGGCAGAACCATTAAATTTGAGTAATGAAAAACCTTTGGCAAACAAGGAGATGATTGAAAAAAATTCATTAACTGCAAAACAAACATCGGTAAATCGTTCCTTGTCTTTGGACTAAAGTTTTGTTGCGTGTAATGGACGTGTGTATATATACAATTGAACCTATCAAATCCGGCAACCTTGGGACCTGACCCTTGCCAGATTTTGGGTGGTCATATTAGTCATACATAAATGTGAAAAAAAACTGCATTTGCTATACTTTATTATACATAGTATTTTACATTAAAGAGACAGGTAATAAGCATGGAAAAAACATATTTTATTGTATAGTAATTAAAAATAATATAACGTAACATTTAACAAAAATAACCTAAAATTACATCATAGGAGTAAGGGGTCATCAGGGTCCTCATCTTTGGGGTTAGCAGGGGCTGTATCTGGGTCTTGGAGGGATGTCTGAAGCAGATTAAGTTGATGCTACATCATTGTCAAGGTTCCCGAGAACTAAATTTGCCGGATTCGAGAGGTTCAACTGTATGTACAGGGTGGCCCAAAAGTCTGTTGCCCCGATGCATAGGTTTAGAATGCGATGGGGCAACAGAATTGGGCCACCCTCTATATATATTATACTTTTATTTACAAAGGTAAATTCATTTTCCTTCCTAACAGAAGCCTTCTATTCTTCGAGAACCTATTAAATATCCGCGTGATATTGATCCTTTTTGCGTCGTCCTGCAGAAGAAGATCCTGATGGCTTTAAGGATTCCTCTGGAGGAGAGAGGAGGCTTCGTCTCTCTTAAGCTCAAGACTCCTCAAATCAGAGCGAAATCTCAGGTAAGAGAAGCGAAAAAAGGAAAGAATCCTGATGATGATTTATCATGGTTTAAAAGGAGCAGGTGCATGATGGTCCGAAAAACCTGGAGATGTCAGGGGTTCCGAATCAAGCCTTGAATATTAAACTTCCTTAGTCGTTTTCAACAGTTATTTTGTACATAAGCAACGTATGAAATAAATAAGCGACTATAGGGTATGTGTAAAGTATAAGCCTATTAATATTTTGAGTACCATATAATTTAATTACCCTGTAATGTTATGCAATATTTGGAATTTGCTCAGTAGACTTGCAAGGCATTATTAGTCTTCTAAGATTTAATACAGATACCAGTTGAAGATTATCATTGTTCTTTAATAAGATAAAAATGTTAAGGATAAAATATGCAGGGATGTAGAAAGAAGAGTTGTAAAAAGTCAAGTGGGAAAACCATTCTCTTGGAAGCCAGGCAAAGTTGGTGAATTTAAAAAAAGAACATTTAGTAGAACCCTAGCTTTTTCTTTTTAAGAGAACATTTTTATATTTTGAGTCTATTCCTATATCATTTATAATAAGTAAACAAACCAACCACTGCCACCAGATTGGTCTGGGCAAAGAAATGTATAGTGTGAAACGACGACTTGGTTCCGGTGCTTATGCTCAAATCTTCCACGCTTCAACCATTGACCCCATGAACGTTACTCTTCTCCCTCCTTCCAGTGACGACGACGACGACGGCGACGAAGAGTGTCAAGTAAGTCGTTAATTTTATTGTGATTGTTCCTGATGGCTAAATACTTTAATTTAGAAACATTTACAAATCTTTCTACCCGGTGACGGTTGCACGTTTTGTTTAAAGTCAGAATGAAAGTGGCATTACAACAAAAATCCTGCAGTTAATCAGTTTTAAGCAGTGCCAATATCTGAGTGAATATATAGTGCACACAGTGGTATTTCTCCAAGTAGTGAAATTGCCGCGTATGTCACAGTAAATAAAAACAAATCAATTTAAACCTATACAGCGTTTTTCTGAGTGTTTTCTTTTCGAAGGAAATTAGTTGCCCATCGAAAGGCAATATCCCTCGTTTATCCCCGCGGCCACACTCCCGGGCACCAATCAGTGAGAATCTACAGCGTGCCATATCTGCTATCCCCCTGGAGTAACAGAAAAACGTTCCCTCCCAGTTTTTTAGTCAAACCAAATGCCTCTCTTAATTACCCTTTTGAGCCAATTTTCGTGCACCATCTTTTACCTGCTATTAGTAACATGGCAACGTCAAATAAATTCCTGCAACCCTGTGGGTACTGTAAAAAAGTAACAGATGAAGCAAAGACAATTAGATGTGACCTCTGCCAACTTCTATTCGATTTCAAATGCCTGGAATGGCAAGATGAAGAAATTTCTTATAACAGGCGCAAAACAGCTAAATGGGCTAAAGTTTTTCTGCAAAAACTGCATGATCGGAATGAACTCTTTTACGGTCTTTAAGGCAGAAAAATACAATGAGGAGAAAGAAAAAGGAAATTGTGAATAATGAACAGAGAAAAACAGAAGAAACGAGGAAAGTATAAAAGAAAACTGAAAAATGAACAGAAAAAAATAGAAGAAACGAGAAATAGGGAAGTAGAAACAAAGTAAGTACCAACACACAAGGAGGGCGAGAATAGGAATGAGAATGTAAATACAAAGCAACAGAATAAAAATCAAACAGGCACAAAATCTAATCCAAAAAGTTCCAACAAAAGACATTAGTACCAATAGGAAAAAATAAGTAGACTGAAACCGTCAAAAACAAAGGCCCCGAGTAAAAATGGGAAAGAAATTATATGCAGATATAAGGGAGGACAATGTATATACGAACACCCTCCTTCGTGCAAATTCTTCTACAATAATGGTCACTGTAAATTCGGTGACAACTGCAGATCCTACCCTCCGGAAATTTGCAGGACTTACGCGACATATGGAACCTGCCAATACGGGAAAAACGGCTACCACTATCATCTCCCGACAAATTCAAAGGACAACATGAAAAATGTGAAAAAAATATGTACACAAATAGCGAACAAAATTTTTTCAACATCGCAGAAACAATACGGCTGCTAAGTCTCATACAGCGCATGCAGTTCACACAGCTGGGAACACCCGAACCGGAGCGCTTCCTGGTAAGAAGCTACCAGAACAGGTAGGCGGAAACGGATCTCTCTCGGAGGACTACAGGGTTACTAAACACGCTATACCGAAAGAAAACTAACTGGAAATACACAAGGGACAATGCAAAACAAAGAACATAAATATTGTCCTGGCTAATGTTAAAGGAATAAAACCAAACAACTCTCTAAACAAAGCTTCGTACCTGAAAGGATTTATGGACGAAATAAGGGCGGACATCGCATACCTCACAGAAACGCACCTTAAAGATTGCCAAGGAAACTGCGAAAACTGAGAATACTGTGTATTGATAAGAAAGAGTTGCTTATCAATGGTTTCAACCTACTAAGAGCGGATAGAACAGCGAGACGTAAAGGTGGCTGTGCTATTTATGTACATGAGAGTCATATGAAAGAGACGGCAATAAGTAAATCAAACAGCTTCGTGGAACTCATGGCAGTGAAAATAGAAAAACTAAACGTGGTACTGATAGTCATCTATATATCTCCAAACACTCAACTGAAAAATTCTCGGATGCCATTGTTGATATCAGAAACCTAATAAAGTCCGTGAACTCTCTATTTTCCGATATACTCTGCAGAGATTTTAATTTTCCATTTATAAAGGTAGGTAGGAATATATATATATATACTGTATATATATATATATATACATATATATATATATATACCAGGACAAAGGGGGCACAAGAGAAGACTAGGAGCAAGCAAAAATGTTGATGGCTCTAACAAACGAGTTTGTTGACACAAGAGATAACAGAAAACAGCAGAAAAAATAACTGCCTAGATCTGGTATTTACAAATAACACGAACTTGATTGTTGATATAAAAATAACCCCAACTATTATCTGACCACAACATAACCGAGATATCAACAAATATGGCTAAAACATTAAAAGATAATACCCCTACTGAAGAAAGAAGCAAATTTGGGACTTTAACTTAAACTCCAAGACTATAAATTGGGAAGCAATTAGATTGCACACTGCCCAAATAGAGTGGAAAACAGTTTTCGAGAATAAAACCACCAAAGAAATGTTAACACTCTTAGAAGAAAAGACGCTGGAAATTTTATGCTGAAAAAATATGCTCCGAAAGCACAGCCGAAAGGAAAGAGGAACTGGTTCGAGATGCAAAAGCGAACAATTTTCCGCAAAAGAAAGAGTAGCGGAGAAGTTAGCTAATTGCAGAGGTAACAATACCAGGAAAGTAATACAAGAAAAATTCGAGAGTATCGATATGGCCATTCAAGCCCTGATTCAGGGCCATACAGAGAGGGAAGAAGAAAGGTGGTCGGAGTAATAAAAGATAAAAAATAGTTCTATAGCTGTGGGAAAAGAAAAAAAAACGTGCCCTACTGTGGGGCTTTTTAAGGAAAGCAAATAATGAACTAACTGACGATCTAAAAGAAATATGCGAAACATTGACAGCCTAGTATGACCTGGTCTTCTGTACCTTAAAAGGTAACAAAGCAATACCCGACATAAATAATTCTTTGAAGAGAAATTGCAAGGAGATTGTATAACAGATTTTGATTTTACCCAGAAGATACAGCGCGAACTCTTGGACGAATGAAATCACACCGCTGCAGGTCCGGACAAATGGAACGCATTATTGATTGAAAACTAAAAATGAATAGCCACACCATATACTGGATGTGGAGAAGATCCCTTGACTCTGAGGAAATACAGAGTATCTTGGAAAGAGCAAACAGTCCCTATATATATATATATATATATATATATATATATATATATATATATATATATAAAGGAGGGGATAGACCTCAAGCAAAAAACGATAGACCAAAGTGTCTTTGACGTGAAAAAATAGTTAGAGAGAAAATCTGTGACTTCTAGGCAGCACTGAAAAACCCCAACGAAAATCAGCACGGATTCCGATCAGGAAGATTATGCCTATCACAACTTATAGAACACTATAACAATATCCTAGACGCACTTGAAGGCAAGGAAAACTATGATGTCATATACACGAATTTTGCTAAAGCTTTCAACAAATGTGGTCATGGTATAATAGCGCATAAAATGAAACATATGGGAATAACGGGTAAAGTTGGAAAATGGAGCTACAACTTCCTCAGAGAATGTCGACAGGTCGTTAAAATTGGAGGTATTAATATCATCATAATCGGAAGTACGCAGCTCAGTACCACAAGAATAGTATGGCCCCAACTCCTTTTCATTATCATTAATTTACAATGAAGTGAACGGCAATCCTTTGCAGACGATACAAAGATCAGCAGAAAAATCAGCGATGCAAAAGAGATGGAACCCTTGCAGAGGGGGATAGACAGAATATATAAATGGTCAGAAGAGAACAACATGACATTTAACACAATTCCAGCTCTTGAGATATGGTAGAAATGAGGAACTTGGACAGCATATTATACCCCGGACAGACAGGAAATTCAGAGAAGCACGAAAGCAATAGATTTGGGGGTTATAATGACCGATGATGCCAAATTCGAGAGACAAAATCAGATAGCGATAAACAAAGCACAGAGAGTCACGGGACAGGTACTAAGAGCGTTCAAGAGGAGGGACAAGACGGTAATGATTCCCCTGTTGAAAACACTGATCATACCAAAACTTGAATACTGCTCAGTCTTGACGTCCCCATACAAGAAGGAAGAAATTAATAAACGAAGATATTCAGAGAAATTTCAGCCAACATCGATGGCTGCAAAGAACTCCACTACTGGGAAAGACTACGTAAACTGAATCTGTACTCCTTGGAAAGAAGAGAAGAGGTACACCATATACATGGAAAATGATCGAAAAACTGGTACCAAACCTCAAACTAAACCCATTACCTTCCAAACAACATTGGAAAATAGGAAAGGCAGAATGTGTATTGTTCCCAAATTAAAGGCACGACAAGGGACCTCCTCAGCACTGAAAGAAAACAGCTTGGTTGTCAGGGAGCCAAGACTTTTTAACCAGCTCCCAAAGGACCTCAGGAACGTGACAGAGATCAAAGTTGAAGTTTTCAAAAGAAGACTAGATGCTTGGCTCAGCATGGTAGTAGATGAGCCGGGTGTACCTGGCTATGTGCGGTGGAGATCGCAAGAGAGCAACTCGCTCCTCCACGAAGCCAGGCCTAGAGGCGGGGCCACCAGCTTAATCTTCGTGTGAAGAGAGACCAACGCACGGAACTGTTACGAGGTTCATAAATGGTGGGTAAGTCTTAGGAGTTTTGTAAGAACATATTACAGGCAAGTTATTTAGTGCAGTTGTTGCCTTAAGTAAATCTAGTCTTTATTTACTCGTATTTCAGATGATTTTAAAGGTTCAGAAACCTGCATGTTTTTGGGAATTTTATATCTGCCACGAATTAAGAGAGAGACTCAAACAGACAAGTGCTTCTGAAGACGTTTTGAACTCCTTCATGAGAATTAATCGAGGTTATTTCTTTCCTCAAAACTCCATTTTAGTGAGTCGGTACCACAAATATGGGACCCTTCTGGACGTGGTCAATGGGTAGGTTTGATTTCTGACGAAAATATAGTTCATAACTTGCCTTCATATTCTGATATTTTTGCCCCTTTTAATATAAAATTGTCACTGTTTCATAGTTTTTATTAGACACTCGTTTACCTTTTAGTTATAAGAAGTGTGGTAAATCTATGCCAGAAAACTTGGTATTTTTCTTTATTGCCAAAATTACTGCGAGTTTGATCGCACTTCATTCATGCAACATCATTCACGGAGATTTGAAGCCTGATAATGTCTTGTTTGTCAACGACGAGAATGATCACTTCAGTGGACCAATTTCGATTAAACTGATTGACTTCGGGCGGAGCATCGATATGGACGTTCTTCCACCTGGTACTACTTTCACTAAGAAGGTAATAACTAAGTCCATTCAATTACGATAGTAGTGTAGTAATCAGTGAAGGGGGAGTAGAAACTGGCACAGCTCTCAAGCCAGACTATTGCACCCCATTGCACTAACGCCTGTACTACTACTATCATTGTCGGGATTCAAATCCCCGACCTCAGTGTCTTCTTCACTATACTTATAGGGAAACAGTGTTACCAATTGAGCTACGGACGCTGACAATTACGATAGTAAGCAGCTGAACCACACGAAAGGAATGGGAATGCAGGATAGTTTTTCATGTAAAAATATACCTTTTTATTTATAACCTTTACTTCGAAGCTAATAGCATGAATAGGTTATAGAAATTAAATATAGTCGTTTTACATAAAAAATCCATCGTACTTGTAGACTTTAACTTGTACTTTGTTCAAGGTAACAACTGAAGGATTTACGTGTTGTGAGATGCGCAATAACCGACCGTGGACCTTCCAGACCGATCTCTACGGACTGGCTGCTATCGCTCACTGCATGCTTTGGGGAAGGTACATGAACGTGAGGAAGGAGGGAAACGCTTGGAAGTTATCAGGCGTCAATTACTACAGGTAGCGATGATACTTTTTAAAATTTAGATATGTGCTTATAATCACACTGTTTCTCCCTCCCTCGTTAGACCTCTTGAAATAGCTATACATAAAACTAGTTTGCTTTCGCCCGAATTGTTCATTCTGACAAAGATCAAGCTTCTTGCCTCACCGTAGACCTACAGTTTAACGTGGAATCCGAACTACGACCACTTTATATCACTCCTTTTAATTCCCATGTAAAAAAAAGTAAGTACAGTAATTTTGCCATTAAAACCAAAAAGGGCTGATATTTTTAAATGTTTGTTTGTTAAGGTACATGGCGAGGGACTTCTGGCTACGTTTTTTCAACAAAATGCTCAACGTTCCTTCCTGCCTAGAAATACCGGATTTGAAGGAAGTTTTAGATGATTTTAGCGAAGTACTCGACACCTCAAAAATCTATGAACTTGACGTCAACACACTCGCAAAAATTTTAATTCATAACTAAAGTAAAGGTTTAGCTTTAAGGTTTGATTTATTTTTTTCCTTTCATATCCAAAAGTTTTATTGTTAATGCTTTTATAAGTATTTTGAACTTTTTACTGTCACTGTCATTGTGCGAGATTTTTTATGGAAATAAAGTAATTTACTTTTATTTTTAATTTTTTTTTTTTACCCATCGACTGAACGTTCAATCGGCCAACGTTTTAATAATTTAAAATTTGATATGGTCAGATGGTATCTCAAGTTACTCAATCGAAACATCTATTTTAATGGCTACTAGATTTTGGGGGCAAGCCGTGATCACGTTGCAACACCGTTTCCCATTAAATTATCGACGTTGAGGGTATTTGTTTAGTAGCTGAGAGGGTGACCGTCCTTTGCGTTCAGATGTAGCGACCCGTAGATGGTTTGAATCCCACGTAAAACTATAGGTCCTCTCCGTCATATCCCAATCATCATCATCATCATCATCTTAGACTGGGCTTTTATCCCATTATAGTTTTTCATAAAACGAGGAAGTATGTTGTATCCAGCTGGAGAAAAAAAAAAATTGTTTTATGTTCTGTACCATTAACTACAGCAATTCAAAGGATTAAAAAGTTTTTTTTTTTTTTTTTAAACAAACCGGAGCTACTTTTCATGTCTTTCTTTTCCTTGGATTTCGGTGTTTAAAGGTAAATTTATAATATTCAGAAGACTATTTTAAAAGTCAAGTTTAAAGTTATGAACTCTAAAACTAAGAATTAAGCTATATTTTATTTACGTGCTTCCAAAACGTTTAGGTATGACTTCGTGTGCATTAAGTGTCGTATCTGTTTGATAAATAGTTTGAAAACAATTACATGATTTATATTAACCTTTAATATACGATATAATGCGAATAATTATATTTGCTGAATGCAAGACTGGAGAATCCTTATCTGGATGTCACTGCCAAAACTCTTACAAATCGCGCGCAGGAAAATACATCATACACGTTCTAAATGTCAAAGTAAGAGGAAGGTATTCCGAAAATAGGCTAAATCACTTTTGCAAGCCAGTATGTCATCGAGCTAATCGTGGATAACTACATTATTTTGCAGTTAAATGTAGAGAACAGAAAAATAAATAGCACGAAGTGCATTAAGTAATATTTTCGTTCTTAGTGATTTACAAATGTTAAACTTTTAATTTTTAAGATTATTTTAATCAAATGACGTATCTATGACATTAAATATTGTGTGGGGTATGTTGAATATTAGCGGGAAAACACATCTGTGGAGGCACGAAGCGAGCATGTCATATGCAGTTTGAGAATCAATCGATTTTCATACCATTAGAGAACCGACCCCTATTCTTGGAAAACGAACTGTCGAACGGTATGTGGAAATTTTTTAGTTGTGCTAAATTCCATTCATGCCTAACCTTTCCTTATCCTGACGTATCTGTATACAGGGTGTTTCAGGAGGAAAGGTCAATACTTCGGGAGGTGATAGTATTGGTCATTGTGAGAAAAAAAGTTCATATGAACATGTCTAATTCTGAATGGTTACGAAGATAAAGCGGTTTGAATCTGATGCGCGCGCAGCTCTTCCTCCCCCTTCCCTCCCCTATAACCTTGAACCATGTAAGCATGTAACATAAGCCAATCGACAGCTGACTGCTGTGAGTGACATTGTTTGGTGTTTGAAGCAGTTAAGAATGCTACACACACCTTCACACATACCGACCGACTTCCGGATCGAAGTGTGTTTACCAGGGTTTTCAACACATTGCGTGAGATTGGTACACTTCCCAGCGCTCATGTTTCATCTGAACGTGAAAGTCAAGATGAAGTGGAAAACATTCTTCAGTTGGTATAGCGTAGTCCTACTACTAGCTCACGAAGAATTTCTACACGTCTCGGTGTACCACACAAGAGTATGGCGAACATTACGTGAGGAAGGCTTGCATCCATATCACGAGACGAATTGCTCGCGCGCATTTTGGATGCTGCTATCCCGCATAAAGGAACGTCAAGATCAACTCAGACGAACAACACGCGATCTTCGCGCACGAGTTGCAAAGTGCATTGAGGTTGACGGTGGGATTTTTGAAAATGTATCAAACTAACAAATTTGTCATTTCTGTATCTGATACCATTCAAAATGCCAATGTTTAAACATTAAATGTTAGAAACAGTAATTGGTTTCTCTTTCTTGATTACCATTAACAATGCTTTTGTATTTGTAGATTCAAACAGCTCTATCTCCGTAACCATTCAAAATTAGACACATGTTCATATGAACTTCTTTTCTCACAATGACCGATACTATCACCTCCCGAAGTATTGACCTTTCCTCCTGAAACACCCTGCATATGCACAGTAATGTCGACTGTACACTTCTCGATAAGGAAGTTGGTGGTTTTACAAGTAGAGAGCGACTGAATTCTAGTAAAGCATGGGATCTAAGCCTTCTTACCGAATGTTTTGAGTACTTACGAGCAGGGTTGTGACAGTTACTTTTTTAACTAATTAGTTAGTTTCAAAAAAGTAATTAGTTACTTCAAAAGTTACTTTCAACATTTTTTCTGGATTTAGCGAGCAATCGGAGTCTCATAAAAGTACTTTCCCTCAAGTGATACTTGCCATGATTGTTTATTTGTTTCAAGTTGAATGTGATTTAACGAATAAACAAGACTATCTTATATTAGCATTAGATACAAATTGTCAATAAACTTTCACTGTGCACAATATGTACATCAAGCAAGGCTTGTGGGAAAAAAGTACAGTAGCTACTAACTTTTTGCCCTCAGAAAACACTAACTCTTGAGAGTTACAAATATTCGTGATTTTTTGTAACTGATCCGTTACAATTATTAGGCTGGAAAACTTAACTAGTATTTTTATGCAGGAAGAATTGGCCAAGTGCGAATGCCCGCAAAAAACGTACCCACCCTCCATAGAGGAAGAAGCTAGCCAAAACCTAGGTCCGAGGTTTTCGAGATGCCTGAACACTGCATTGGAAAGATTGGAAGTCATAAATAAGGGCAAAAATGGATTGAGGAAGATTGTTCCAGAGATGACCGGTTGAATAGATGAAAGGGTGAAAATACCGGTTAACCCTTGCGTTAGAGAGAGCGACAGAAAAGGAGTGTGTGTAGAAAGTCTACGAAAAGCCTTTGATTCCACCCGGTCAAGTACAGCTGTGTGGGTTGAGCCAACGCATACACGAGAAGTGTACTCCATACAGGGGCGGACAAGACCCCTGTACGGAGACAGCAACTGAGGGGGTGAAGAAACTGCGGAGGCGGTACAGCACACCTAAACTCTTAGAAGCTGTTTTAGAAAGAGAGTATACGTAATCTTTCCAGGAAAGATCATGAGAAAAGGAAATGTCAAGAATGTTAAGAGAAGAAGAAGAAGGATTGAGTTGTGCACTGTCGAAGGTCGAAGGTAAGGGGATAGTGGTGTGGAAGACTGTAACGAGTAGACAGATGGAACTGAGTATCTGAGATATTGAAAGAGACAAGGTTTTCTCTGCCCCAATCAGGGGACAGTAGAAAGATCAGAGGTTAGGTGCATTATAGCCGTCCCACGCAAAGCATGGAGTGACTGTTGAGAGGGACGCTTTGGGAAGCGGGTGGAGAAGTGAAAAATAGAATCATCGGCATAGGAGTGGATAGGACATGAAGTACGACTTAATATATCACTGATAAATAAAAGGAAAAGAGTGGGTGACAGGAGAGAGCCCTGAGGAACATCACTATTAATAGCTTTAGGAGAAGAACAGTGGCAATCTACAACCGCAGTTTCGGATTGGCCAGAAAGCAATTAGAGATGAAGGCACAGACAGAAGGATAGAAACCGAAGGAGGGCAGTTTGGAAATTAAGGATTTGTGCCAAACTATATCAAAAGTGTATGATACGTCTAGCGCAATAGCAAAGGTTTCTCCGAAATCCTGAAAAGAGGATAACCAAGAGTCAGATAGATATGCAAGAAGATCGCCAGTAGAGCGTCCCTTGCGGAACCCATACTGACGATCTCAAAGATAGAAAGCTTGTGAGAAGTGAAGTGTTTACTAAGCTTCCTATTAATGATAAATTCAAAAACTTTATAAAGGCAAGAAATCAAAGCAATTGGATAGATGAAGGGTTGGGAGTGGTCACTTTGGGACATGCTGAATGAAAGCGAACTTCCAGCAGGAAGGAAAAGTACCAGATGAAAGACAAAGACAAAGACGAAAGAGTTTGCTTCGGCAGGGTGTAAGCACAGAAGTACAGTTCTCGAGTACAGGAGGAACATCATCAGGACTGTACGCCTTCCTAGAATTGACCACCAGATTGGCAGAAAAAAATTTTGGGGGAAGAAATTCTAATTTCAGACATAATTAAGTCAGAGCGGGAAGGAGATGGAGGAACAGCACCAGAATCGTTCAGGGTCGAGTTGGAGGCGAAAGTTTGAGCGAAGAATTCGGCTTTATCGGGAGGAGAGACGGCAAATGAGCCGTCAGAATGGAAAAAAAGAAGGGAAAAAAGAAGTAAAATTGTTGGAAAAGTTCTTGGCTACGTGCCAGAAAGCGTGAGAAGAATTAGATAGATTTTCACATTTTCGTCTGATGAAGGAATTTTTGGCGAATCGAAGAACAGATTTTGCAGAAATATAAGCAGAGTAAGAGTCAGGAGACAGATGGCAATGGTACATTCCGAAAGGCTCCTCTCTGATGCGGAGAGCAATAGAACAAGCAAAGTTAAACCAAGGTGTTTTTGCTTGTAGGAAAAGAATATAGAATGTACGCCTCCATGCTCGAGAGGATCACCTCCGTGATGCGCTCAGCGCACTTGGAGAGGCCCCGGCCGCGGAAGCAGTAATCATTCCATAGGAAATCAAAGTACTGCCTAAGAGCCTCACCAATCAACGGCGCCAAAGTGCCAAAGCTACTGTTAAAGTTACTCAAAAAAGTAACGATTACTGAGTAACTAGTTTTGTCACAGTACTGTTTACGAATGATGACTTTAAGAGTACTTCATAATTAATTAAAACCATTTTACTGAAATACAAGATAATATAACAGTCACACATAGAAAAAGTGAGTTCATTCAAAATTTTCAAGACGAGCATGTACAGATGCGGAAAAAAGTTCTTCTAAAAAGAAAAATGTCATAAAGGCGCTAAAAACACCGTTACCATGCGACAGAAGGGAGCTACAGCTTTAAGAGGGATTCGAACCATCCACTAGTCACTACACCATCTGAACGCGGAGGATAGTCACCCATCCAGCTACTGGACAGACCCAACGTCACTTAACCTCGCGGGAAGCGGTGTTGCCACGTGGCCACGATATAACCTAGCTATACCGACTAGTCTTTTTACCACACTTAATTAACTAAATCAAATCCAACATGACAATCACAGTGGCGGCGTACTAAGTGGGTGCGAGGGGGGTGGGTGGGCGGTCCGCCCCGGGTGACAGCCAAGACGGGGGTGCCATCGGGAGAGTTGAAATACCAGTACAAGTTTTCAAACCAAATGAAAAATTCGCCAAAGTAAAAAAAAAATTAAAAATGTTCAAACTATTACAACAGCTTAATGTTAATTTCGACTATAAAATAAATTTTACTTTTATTCGCAATACAAAATTTACAAACGAAAAATTAAATATTTGATAAAAATTACATCGGAAGGTTGAGCATAGCCAGCTGGCTGCAACTGACATTCCAAGTCTTGTTCACTTGACATTGTGACTCCACATACATGAGGTATGTTTCATTAAATAATTATGACTATAATAAGAGAGCTGTCCGTCTGTCCGTCACACTTTCAGAAATTGTGAGAAAAAATTGTGTAAAAAAAATTCAGAAATTGTATTACGGGCGGCAATGTGAAGCTCAAGATTTTCATGACTGTGTTCTTTTCTGTAGTTTAGCAATGGGAGAAGGGTGGGGGAGGGGGTTAGCCCCCAAGTTGTATGAATGGGGGTGAGGAGGTTTTGGGAGATACCAGATTCAGAAATGTTGACACAATGTGAAGCTCAAAATTTTCACGGCTGGGTTCTTTTTTGTAGTTTAGCCTGTCTAACCGTCAGCGAAGCGGCGGGAACTGTACTAGTTATGATAAAGCATAAAGTGCTGGTGTTTATAACAATATCATGGTACTTATACCAGTGACCAGTAATTTTTGACAATGTGGTATCAGTGATGTTTAAGTGTTTATAAATGCATCGTCGTGATGTTATAATAAAATAATAATAATTCTATATTATAATAAGAGAGCTGTCCGTCTGTCCGTCCGTCCGTCACACTTTCAGAAATTGAGAAAAAAATTCAGAAATTGTATTACGGGCGGCGATGTGAAGCTCAAGATTTTCATGACTGTTCTTTTCTGTAGTTTAGCCTGTCTGTTTGTCTGTTTGTGAAATTTATCCCGGGCAGTAATGGGGGAAGGGTGGGGGTGGGGTAATGGGGGAGGGGGTTAGCCCCCAAGTTGCATGAATGGGGGTGAGGAGGCTTTGGGAGATACCAGATTCAGAAATGTTGACACAATGTGAAGCTCAAAATTTTCACGGCTGCGTTCTTTTCTGTAGTTTAGCCTGTCTAACCGTCAGCGAAGCGACGGGAACTGTACTGGTAATAATAATAATCACAGACAATTTGCTCAGTTAATGTATTTCAAGTCATAATAGTTCAATGCATGTTCATGCTTTATACCTTTTGATTTTAAAATTTTGCAGAAAACATCCACTATGAAGTGAAATCGACCCAGTGAATTCCAACAAAGAAAAATGAAGTCAAGAGAAGAGGTGACTCAGGCAATGTCCGAATCAATTTTGAAGTATGTGAAGCCTTCGACATCAAGTGCAATAGGAGAAAGTCCTGAAGATATTCAGCCTGGTGAATCTGAAGGGCAAATGCAAGAAACATCTTCACAAGAGGATTCAAATGAGAGAGAGCAAGGATTGGAGGATGGCAATTCATCTTCTAAAAGCAGTGAAACTGATGAAGAGGAAGGAGACGCCAGTAGAAGTCCACACCAACAGGAGGAAGACTCTGGTGAAGAAGAGGAGACGGATAGATTTTCAATTTATTCTGATGTCGCTGCTTGGCCAATCCCGGTTCCAAATGACTTGAGAGTTGATCTTATTAAGAGGGGAAGTGAACCCTTCCAAAATAGGGATGGACCTTTCAGTGCAGTTCAAAGACAAGGAGAGAAATCCAAAGGGAAGAGTCGACAGCTGACCACTGCATGGTTCTATAAGGCTCTGCCAAATAGCGAGAAAGTTTTGAGAACATGGATGGTTTACTCTCCATCAAAAGAAAGTTTGTTTTGTTTTTGCTGCAGACTGTTTGCTCTTGATGACAAAGGAATTGGAACATCCAGCTTTGTCACTGGGTTTCAAGCATGGTGGAAGCTAAACCCAAAGGTATCTGACCACGAGGCTTCTGAGCAGCATCTCTCATGCCTGGAGAAATGGAAGACCTTGGGAGCAGGGTTGAAGCTTCAAAAAACCATTGATCAAGTTTATCAAGCAACAATGGACAAGGAGAGAAAGAAATGGAGAGATATTTTACATCGCCTCTTGGACGTAACCTTGTTTCTGACTCACCATAATCTTCCTTTTCGTGGTCACAAAGAGGACATGTCATCAGCAAACGAAGGAAACTTCATGGAATTGGTAGAGTTGCTGTCAATTTATGATCCAGTTTTGAAAGAACATTTTGTAAGGATTAAGCATTCTATTCCATTTGCCTTTTGGGGAATTACGTCAAGAGAAAATAGTGTCTGATATTAAGAAAGCAAAGTATTTTGGGATTCTTTTTGACAGCACTCCTGATGTGTCCCACACTGATCAGATGTGTGAAGTGATCAGATACGTCCATATTGAATGTGACAAAGTTGAAGTAAAGGAATCATTCTTGGGCTTCTTCCCTATTGCCGGAAAGACTGCTGCTGAGCTCACAGGGGATATCCTGAGACATCTGGAGAGAGATGGACTGGACATAAACCTGTGCCGACTGTGCCGTGGTCAAGGATATGACAACGCTGCAACTATGGCTGGGATTCATGGTGGTGTTCAGTCAAAGATCAGAGAGATTAATCCCAAGGCTTTGTTTGTGCCTTGTGCAAATCATTCTCTGAACCTTTGCGGAGTGCACTCATTTTGAAGCGTTTCTTCATGTGTGACTTTTTTTGGAACTTGGAGAGTCTATTCCTTCTTTTCAGTCTCAACTCATCGATGGAAGTGCTGTTGGAGAATGTAGGTATGACAGTCAAAAGACTTTCCCAGACAAGATGGAGTGCTCATTATGACGCTGTGAAACCAGTGGAGGCAAATTTTGAAAAGCTGACCTCAACCCTTGAAGTACTGTGCGATCCCAAAGAAAAAAATGTGGACACAAGAGGATCAGCTCAGATTTTGCTGTCTGCTGTATGTGATTTCTCTTTTTGAGTTACCTTTCTTTTTGGTGTGAAGTCCTGGAAGAAATTAATCTCACACAAAAATATTTGCAAACAGTTGGAATCAGCCTTGAAAAGTGCATTGTGAAGCTCCAAGCTCTAAAACTGTTTCTTGAAGATCAGCGCAATGAAAGTGTGGAGAGGGCCATTCATTATGCAACTACAAATTGTGAGGAAATGGACATTTCTATGGAGAGAAGAGGGAGAGTAAAGCTCCGAAAAAGGATGCCAGGAGAGATGGCAAAGGATGCTGGTCTCACGTTGCCAGAGGAAGTAAAAAGGGCTATGTTTGAATGTCTTGATCGCTTTCATCAAGAATTGGAGATTCGTTCTAAGGCAATGGATCAAATTCTGTCAATCTTCGCTGTTATTCAGCCAAACACTTTGGTTGTTGCAACAGAAGAAGAACTTCGGAAGTATATTCCAAATTTGACTCAGATTTTCGATGAATTCTCTGATGAAGATATTAGTGTGGAAATTGGACGACTTCGGAGGCATTTGGAAGCTGCCAAAATCAGAGTTGAAGAGGCAAAGAAATGGACAGCATTGCAGTTTCTGGAGTTTATTGTGAAATGGGATTTTTGTGAATCTTTGCTAAGCTTGTCACTGTGTTTGAGATTCTTTTTGACTGCCTGTGCGTCTATTGCTTCATGTGAAAGAAGTTTTTCCAAATTGAAATTGATAAAAAATTTCTTTCGCTCGACCATGAGTCAGACAAGATTGACAAATCTGGCTTTACTTTCAAGTGAACATGAATATACAAAGAAGGTGAATTTTGATGAGGTCATTGATCAATTTGCAGAAATTAAGGCTCGAAAAGCAGAGACTGTGAATCCTCTCTATTTACCTTTGAAGAATAGGCTGAGCGTTGAGACTGGATTTCCTGTTTTTTTTGTATAAAATAAAATGCAGTATTACCTGTTCACTGAATTTTCAATGTCCTGCATTTTTCTTATTTCCAATTTGCTTATGACAGTACTGTACTGTTTAAATCTACTTGCAAACATAATATAGTTTTCTATGTGTTTAAATTTTAAAATTATTTATGGGGGCTGCCAAAGGAAGGATCCGCCCCGGGTGCCAAATACTTTAGGTACGCCCCTGCATAATCCACCTAATCTAATATGGCCTTACTTATGCTGACCCATATGTTCATTTTATAGTCCTGACGAGCATATATACTGTATATATTAAAAGGAGTGAAGAAACCAAGGTTACCAAATAACCATATATTTCTGTAAAAGTACTATGAATAAATGAAAGCAATGTGCCTAAGCTGAACTGTAGCTGAAATAGCCTACGTCGGGTAGGCCTACTGATCAATCAGCAAATCACCGGCTATTTGTGGATACTTGGCACATTCCTAATGTATTAATGTACGCTAACTGTTTCTACTTTTTTCAAATATTAAAAGTACTATGAACAAATGAAGTAATATGCCTTAGCTGAAGTGTACAAGGGTATAGTTTTTCGTACTAATAAAGTATCAAAAGAGTACGTAATGATAATTTTCATGTCTCTTGAAGCATTAAAACATTATTAAAAACAATAAACAAATGCCTTTGTTT
>JAJOZX010000116.1:0-77500 GCA_023014485.1 Bathynomus jamesi
CTGATATTTATGGGAACTGCATTCCATATATCTACTCCTTTGAGAGAGAGAGAGAGAGTGTGTGTGTGTGTGTGTGTACGCGTGCGCATTTCCTGCAGTTTTCATCGTATAAGTTAGTTTGTGTATAATGTCTCTTGAGCGCTCGGTAGCTCATTGGTTATGATCACGGGCTCTGGGAGGTAAGGCTTTGCATTCGCTCCCAGCCGCTGGCAGCGGGTAGGGTTGGACCGGTCACCACTTAAATTGTTTCTGTGACCCTTGTGGCACACTTATCTTCAAGTAGTTTGGGAAATGAGCTTCCTGGCTGTTACTTTTTTGTATAATATCTCTGGGAAATAATGTTATAATGAGGACATGGTTGATGGAGGATAATTGCTCTTTGAATGGGTGAGGTCACTGGGATTTTTTTTTTTTTTTTGTGATAGTTGATTCATGAGATTGTGAAGTTGCAGTCATGAGATTGTGAAGAGAACTTGCTTTATTATTTGAATATTCCGAAGTCAGACTTAGTAAGATCAACATTCAGGCTCCCCGCATGAATGTACTTTTTACTGGTATGATTAGATGTTAAAATCTTATCGAATTTGTAGTAAATGACGGCACGCTACCGGCTGGTAGTTGGTGAATGCCTAAAATTGAATAGTGAATATTTTAAGGGTATATAATTTGGTTTGGGCATAAAATCTTCGAAAGCCTAGTGTTATAATGATTATGTATTTGATGAGGGATTGTTTGCTCTTTGAATGGATGATATATGTTGATTTTTAGTGATAACTTTGAACATATTGACAGCAACATTGAACCGGTATAAGTCATTTAGTTTAAAAATATTTTATTCTTTGAACATTGGGGAAGTATGACTTTGTCTGTCGTCATTATTCAAGAGGGTTCGCAGACATTTTTTATGAATTACTTCCAAAGGATGTTTTATATATTTCTTTGAGTTACCCCATGCTGTAATGCAATACAATAAATGTGGATGGATAAAGGAATAATACAGGGTAAAGAGTGCGTTTTGAGGAAGGGTCTTTTTTACAGTTCAAATTATGCGAAGAGAAATTTTGATATTTTGGATTTGATATGTTGGACAGGACTTTTGAAATTTAGATTTTCATCTTAATTAATGCCAAGTACTTTAACCTCATTTACCCTCGCAAGAGTGGTTATTCCCAATTTTTATTTGATAGTTTGTACTTATGTTTTGTGGTACTCATACCCAGATTTAGGTCAGATAGATAATTGTTTAAGACTGTAGGCGTAATGTTCAGTTACTGGTAATCGATTTGACTGAATATCTTGGTTACAAATGATTTGATATTTTTTTCAATCGAAAAAATTTCATCTCTGAGTCGAAGCAAATCTTTCGCCAAATATTTCAGCAAATGATGATAATGATAAGCTTTATTAGCAAGATATAAATCCCAAAATAAAATAGTACAATATCGTTAAAGGTAATAAACGATAAGATAAATCAAACAATAATAAATTTAAAAAAAACTAAAAAATTATGATTAAAAATGAAATAAAAAAAAGTCACGTACTAAAACAAGTAATAATTAAAAGTACCCAAAGCTAAAAACTCAAAAAGAACTAAAAAGAAAAGGTACAAGCAGCGACAGTACCAACATTTATTTAGTAATGATAATTATGCTAATAATATTGACAATGATAATGGGGTTTTTTTTTGGCAGGAGGCAGATCCCTTAAAATAAAAAGGTTACAGTAGCCATTAAGATGATTAATGCTGCAAATAATTAAACAATAAATTTAAAAACAAAACAAATAAAGGAGAACGGTAATGAAGAAATAAAAAATGGAGAATGGTAATAAAGGAATAATAATACATGTAAAGAAACGAAAAATAATAAAATTAGTAATAACAGGTTCATAAAAATTAAAATTACGTGTAATGGGATGGCTAATGCTCGCGGGAGTTAAGTGCAACTATAGACTTCCATACCCAAGAGGTCCACAGTCCAGAAGACATACAGCAGGACTGATGAATAGCTTGGACAATTGGATTGTCTGAGTTTTTAATTCTTCGTATTAGACTGTATTGAGCACGCCTTGTTACTTCAGGGAGGCTCGGAACATTGCAGTTAGCGAACATTTGAGAAGCTGAGCATCTTGGAGGTAACTTATGTAGCAGTATATAGGATCTGTTGTAAAGCAAATTGAGGGCTCTGCAGGAGCCTTTTTTATTAGTAACTTGGAGTTGCTGCCCATAAATATTAGTGCAGAAAGTACTAAAAAGAATGACTTTAGCTTCGCTTGTACAGAATTTGAAGTTCCTTATAATCATGTTTGCATTAGCACCGTAACTTTGATATTGTTTCCTTATGTCTGAGTTGTTACTGAAGGAGCTGGTGATAGTTTGACCCAGATACTTAAATTCTTGTACCTGCTCTATTGGTTCGCCTCTCATTATGTATATATATATATATATATATATATATATATATATATATATATATATAATGTAAAGAACGACGCTTGTGTAGAAGAGCGTCCGCACAAGATGAGGAGAAAGAACGAACAAATGAAAAATGAGGCACCTCCCATTTTTCATTTGTTCGTTCTTTCTCCTCATCTTGTGCGGACGCTCTTCTACCCAAGCGTCGTTCTTTACATTAATTATACTGTGTTCTTTGCAGTTAAAATATATATATATAATGCAAAATCAAATGGAAATACATGAAAGGCCTTGGAACTGCTTTTCTCTTTTCTTTGGGGATTGACATAATTTATTTATTTAATGTATTTGATTGCTATATATATATATATATATATACACAGTATATTATAGTATACTAATTTAACTGTGTAAACTTAAATATATTTAATGCAAAATAAGTTTATTTAAATGTTGAAGTTTAAAAGATGTAAATATATATCACTCGATGGCAATACAGAAAAAGATGTAAGTTCCGTTGGAGGCACAAAAGGCCCTGAGGTGTCTTTCAGAATGTAGGGTTTTGCAAATAAAGTTATTTTAAATTGGTTTTAAGTATCTCTCCCTACGATGTAGTGTATAAGAACATGTCTCAACTCGCTTTTCTCCCCGTCATGAACACTTGTTCAAAACAGTAGTTATTTCAGACGTTCTTTGTTCGTTCAAAATGGCTACATTCTCCTTCTTTCAAATGTTGTTAAATACTGTAGAATTCAGGAAATATGTGTGTGTGTGTGTGTGGCGCCTCGATGGTGGTATGGTTAGCATCGCTGACTAAGAATCCATCGGCCCCGTGATTGAGACCCGGTGACGGCAGGCGGCGTGCAGCAAACCCAGCTGTTCATCCTTCCACACAAAAAAAAGTGGTTGGTAGATAAATGGGTACCCTGGGTGGCCTAGTGGTTAAGACGCTGGGCTGCTGGTGGGGCGTGGTTCGGAGTCCACGTTAAACTGTAGGTCTAAGATAGAGTGACAAGCTTGACCTTCGTCAGAATGAACAATTCGGGCGGAAGCAAAACCAAGGTTAACCAAGGTATATGTTACACTTATTGTCTAAAATCAGGCAATTTGTAAATTAACTGAAATTTTAGGCAATGTGCCAAATTGTGATACATACAAAACCTAACCTAACCTAAACTTTCTGGTAATGCTGTCGTGCATGCCCACTGGTATTTCACAATATGTTGCCTAAAAATTCATTAGGTTAGGTTAGGTTAGGTTAGGTTAGGTCAGGTTAGGTCAGGTTAGGTTAGGTTAGGTTTTGCGTGTATCATAATTTCACACATTGCCTAAAATTTCAATTGATCCACAAATTGCCTGATTTTAGACATTGACATATATCTTTCTGCCCGGAATCGTGCAAAATCTGTTCTTCGACTCTCCAAAAATTCCTTCATCCGACAAAAATGTGAAAACCTATCCAATTCTAATACTTCTCACTCTTTCAGGCATCTAGCCAAGAACCTCTCCAACAACTTCACTTGCTCTTCTTTCCCTCTTCTTTCCCTCTTCTTTCCCTCCTCTTTTCCATTCCGACGGCCCAGTTGCCGTCTCTTCTCCTGATAAAGCTGAACTCTTCGTTCAGACTTTCGCTTCCAGCTCAACAATGGACGATTCCGGTACTGTTCCTCCATCTCCTCCTCCCTCTGACTTAATTATGTCTGAAATTAGAATCTCTTCCAAAAATATTTTTTCTGCCCTATCTGAACTTTACTCTAGGAAGGCGTACGGTCCTGATGGTGTCCCTCCTGTCATTCTCACGAACTAGGCTTCTGTGCTGACACCCTGACTAGGCAGACTCTCTCGTCTTTGTCTTTAATCTGGTACTTTTCCTTCCTGCTGGAAGTTCGCTTTCATTTAACCTATCCCAGATAAGGGTGACCGCTCTCAACCCTCCAACTATCGTCCAATTGCTTTGATTTCTTGTCTTTCCAAAGTTTTTGAATCTATTCTTGAAAGGAAGATTCTTAAAAACCTCTTTTCTCACAATCTTCATTCAGATTGTCGGTATGGGTTCCGCAAGGGACGCTCTATTGATGATCTTGTATATTTCTGACTCTTGGTCATCCTCCTTTCGGGATTTCGGTGAAACCTTTGCTATTGCGCTCGACATAGCGAAACCTTTTGATAGAGTCTGGCACAAATCCTTAATTTCTAAACTGATCTGGAAATGCCTTCATCTCTGATTTCCTTTCTGGCCAATATGCAGCTGCGGTTGTAGGCGGCCATTGTTCTTCTAAAGCTGTTAACAGTGGTGTTCCTCAGGGCTCTGTACTGTCACCCATAGTCTTTTCCTTTTATTTTTCAGTGATCTATTAAGTCGCACTTCCTGTCCAATCCACTCCTAGGGGCCGTTCAAAAATTACGTATCACTCGTGGGGGGTAGGGAGTGTATATCTAAATGTTACGAAATGTTACAGGTGGGCAGGAGGGGTGTTTCTAGTGGCGTTACGTAACATAACGTGTTATATAACATCTTACGGGGTGTCTGGTCTAGCGTTACGGAAAGTAACGGGGGGGGGGGGGGGGGGGGGGTCAAGTTTTATATATATATATATATATATAAATAATAAATTGAACACTGATATGGATGTTCTACGGAAGCCTCGTCTGTACTTTGACCCCCTATTTGCTTGGCAATGCTACTGCGAGCTGCTCGTACTCTGAAATGGGCGTATGGGCGGAATAATGGTTTATGTGAAAAGATGCTTTACTCTTCATACTTCAACTTAAACTATGAATGCATCGATGAATAATATATATATACACACACACACACACACACACACACACACACACGCACAGCGTGTCCATGAAGTCACGCATCATATAAACATAAATGTCTATTTATGTATGTCTCTATCAGGCCAAATATGTTGAGGAATATTCAAAGAAACCTGCTTTTTCGTTTACAAACATGTCTTGAGATTGGTGGGAATCATTTCGAGCAAATAAATAACAAATAAATAAATAAACAAAATAAATGTACTTTCCTATGATGCGTGACTTTATGGACACCCTGTGTATATATATATATATATATATATGTGTGTGTGTGTGTGTGTGTGTGTATATATATATATATATATATATACAGTATGTGTGTGTAAAAATTTTAAATTTATGATGGTTTTGTACATTTCTGGAATGTATATTTATGGTTATGAGGTGTTTTCTTCAAACTACAATGTCACATTCTTCAAAAACTTTAATTCCCTTCAACATTTACTCACATTAATACGTTTACATGCGTACACGCGCGTGTGTGTGTACATTTACGTATACACACGCGCGTGTGTGTGTGTGTGTACATTTACGTATACACTTCTTCGTCGTAGATGTTAGGAACTTTACGAGAAAAAAGGTTGATACTGAGCTGCTTCTTCCCGCGGGAGTCGTAAGGAGGGACTTTATATAAATATTGAATTGAATTGAATTGAATTAATTTTAATAATAATGAAATAAATACATTTGTTTTACAACTTACAATGATGTAAATAAGTGTGAAGCTGCACTAGTTATTTTATTTAATTTTGGCCCTTTTAAGCGTTAGGCTTCTTTAATATGTTTAATTAATACTAGGTTAGGCCGGTATTTTAGTAGCGTTAGCATTCTGTAAAGGGAGGGTAAATAAAATGGGGGGGGAGGATCACGTACATGATGTAATTTTTGCGGGAATTCTTTCTTAAAGTGGGGTTTTAGGTGTGCGGGACTGATTAGATTCAGTAGTTTAGTGTTAAAATATCCTTTATTTTCCACTGTCTTCTAATGCTTACTTGGGTACACGACATAAGCGTACGCATGACGTGAATGAACTCCGAAGCTATTCTTTTCATTATACTTTTTCCTACTTTCCTATACATCTTCTTTCACAACTTTTTCTGTCAGCTGTAGATGGCGGAGGGGAGAAAGCCTTGCCTGTTCTATACTTTACTATTACGTGATAGGTTTATTTACACGTTTACAAGTGTAAACAATGAATGAATTTTAAATATTTTTAATTGGTATTGTCTTTTTGTTTCTTTTTTCAAACTCCCTTCTGCGGTTAGCCTAGAAGTGGATCTTTGGGTCTTTGCCTGTAAATCTGTAAATGCCTAATTCCATGAAACGACAACAACAGGTACAGTGTTTAAAAATTAAAAATAAGAAATGTGTGCCAAACTGTGTTGTGAAATTTACGCTTTCATTTCGAGAATCGATGTTAAGCGGAGTACAATTCCTTCAAGTTCGCGCCAGGCGCACCGGAAACGTTCGAGGGCCGTGTGCGGCCAGCGGTTCGCGTGTTCAATTAATGCTTGGATGGTTCACTGTTTTTATTTGATTTTAGATATTAGTTTTCATTTAATATAAATTAATCTATTCAATATAATTAATATAATTTAATTAATTATAATATAACTTAAATTATTTAATTTAATTAATAATATAATTTAATTAATTATAATTAATGTAATTTAATATAATTAAAATATAATAACCATCCAAGCGACGTGAATCCGTTTTCTTTAAAACATAACTGGACTAACCAGTACCGGATTAACGTACAGGCCACCTAGGCCCGGGCCTAGGGCCCTGACCATACATAGGCACCCGCCGGCCACACAAGTAAAATAATTGTTTTTTATTTTTATCCAGAATCGCGTCGCGGTCGTTGTAGTGTGCGCGGCTCCAAGTCTGGCGGTGTAAAATCACACGCGACTCTAATCGTCACGACCCGAGTCGTCACGACCCAAGTCGTCAGTCGTGAGTCGCAAGACGATCCTGTGCGCGGTCGACCTAACTTCGAACGTTTTTGTAGCGTTAAGTCTAAATGCGTGTATTTGAAACGGTACGTATTCGACACATTCGACAGTAGAGGGTTAAGATATGCATATGCAAGAAACAGTTCGTTTAAAGTTCATGAAAAAAAAAAAAAAAAAAGAGTGGCAAGGTCATAAAAAAATAGGTAAGGCCATAAAAAAAAGTAGGTTATTTGATCCTTACTTCTGTGATGCTAAAAGCATCAAATTTCGAAGTGTGAAATAGAAAATGGGAAATGCAACTTAAAAGTGAAGGTTAACTCTTTAAAATTTTGAAAGTTTTAAAATTTTGAAAGTTTTAAAATTTTGAAAGTTTTAAAATTTTGAAAGTTTTAAAATTTTGAAAGTTTTAAAATTTTGAAAGTTTTACAATTTTGAAAGTTTTAAAATTTTGAAAGTTTTAAAATTTTGAAAGTTTTACAATTTTGAAAGTTTTACAATTTTGAAAGTTTTACAATTTTGAAAGTTTTACAATTTTGAAAGTTTTAAAATTTTGAAAGTTTTAAAATTTTGAAAGTTTTAAAATTTTGAAAGTTTTAAAATTTTGAAAGTTTTACAATTTTGAAAGTTTTAAAATTTTGAAAGTTTTAATTTTGAAAGTTTTACAATTTTGAAAGTTTTACAATTTTGAAAGTTTTAAAATTTTGAAAGTTTTACAATTTTGAAAGTTTTAAAATTTTGAAAGTTTTAAAATTTTGAAAGTTTTAAAATTTTGAAAGTTTTAAAATTTTGAAAGTTTTACAATTTTGAAAGTTTTACAATTTTGAAAGTTTTACAATTTTGAAAGTTTTACAATTTTGAAAGTTTTACAATTTTGAAAGTTTTACAATTTTGAAAGTTTTACAATTTTGAAAGTTTTAAAATTTTGAAAGTTTTAAAATTTTGAAAGTTTTAAAATTTTGAAAGTTTTACAATTTTGAAAGTTTTAAAATTTTGAAAGTTTTAAAATTTTGAAAGTTTTACAATTTTGAAAGTTTTACAATTTTGAAAGTTTTACAATTTTGAAAGTTTTACAATTTTGAAAGTTTTACAATTTTGAAAGTTTTACAATTTTGAAAGTTTTACAATTTTGAAAGTAAGTAAAACAGTTGTATAGTATTGCTCAGAAAACCAATCTTATAATAGAATTGTAAAAAAGGCGCATAGAGAGAGAGAGAGAATTTTAACTCACGTCTTGGTGTAGTCTTAGAACAAGGGCCCTTCGTCCGTCCGACATCGGCTGAGAATATTCCAACAACTTCTGCAGTCTGACCTCGGGGCTCAAGCCACGTTCCACTACAAGCACAATCCTCGCCCACTAAAATGTAATCACAGTTACAGTACAGATGTAATAAAAAGTCCGTAAGGCAACAGTTGCAGGGAAATGTACAGTAGTTATTTGCAGTCAATAACTTTTTCATTTACTTATTAGAAAATTGAATGCAAATTTCTCTTTAAAACTACTAATTATTAATTTTTGATGGCGGACGACGGTTTAGATCATGGGTCGGGGAACTTTTTTGGGTATTACCCAAAAATCTATTTGAGTAAAATGAAATTACCCCCAGACTTCAAAGTAAACAAAAACAAGCCAATTGCTCTTAAAATTGTTGCATATGGTATACAAAAAATTCAAATTTAAAAAATGTTTATTGGATCCATTACCCCCAAAATTTTTAAATTTACCCCATTTGGGGTAATTTACCCCTGTTCCCCGACCTCTGGTTTAGATGGAAAGAAGTTTACGAAAGAGATGCTTAATTAGCTATGAATACTATAAATAGTATGTAGCTAATGAACTATGATTAAAATAGTTGTTTTGCCTTTTTTGCGCCAAAACACAGCATAATTGTTCTGACGGTTTTAAGTCCTTTGCCGGGAGGGAGCGGAGGGTGGGGGTTGAGAGCGTTTCTATCCAGTTTTCTACTGCTGCTACAATAGTTAAAAAATGAACTAGTTTAATAACAGGAACCTCTCTGAGTGGACCGAAAGATCTTTGAGGCTTCCTCTTGTCCTTGTTACTCCTTGTACCAATGGCTCCTAAAGTAATTGTTCATTGATTTTGCTCAATAGTTATTTTATAGTTACACTCTTTGTTGGGTCTTCCTCTGCCCCCCCCCCCAAAAGGAAACTCAAGTATCCTCAAGTACAGAAACCAATGAAAACCTACAAGTTTCCGTACTGGAACCTATTGAAATATTTTCCTGGGATGGTGTATAACTTTGTACATTTATTTATGTTAAATATCATTTGACATGAAAAAACGGCCCCTACCAGGGTTCGAACCCAACACCTCTTGAATAGAAGGTGAGGACTTCGGACTCTGGTGCGGGCGACTTTTTCATCATGAAAAATAGCGCGGATTCATGCATGATATTCTATTTATTTGCCATGTATATCTAACCATTGCCAACGTCCGTAACTCAGACCTATAAGCAAGGTGAAGACACTGACGTCGGGGGTTCGACCCCTAATGATGCTGGTAGTGATAATTCAGAAGTTGGAGCAATGGGTCTGAGCGCTGTACCAGATTCTGTCCTTCCTAAGTGATCTAATTTGACCATTTTACCAGCTTATCAACGCAAGTCCAACCAAAATCACCCTCTGTCGAGTATTGTTTATCAAATGCTGATAAGAAGACAATATTTTAGTTATTTCATCATCATTAAGGACCAATTTTCTATTTTCATTAGTTACAAAGGGTATCTCATGACGTGCACACCCATTTGAGAATTCTTTCAGCGTTATTTATTGACTTACTCGATGTTATATGATCCTTTCATAGCCACACCTCCTTGCCATTATTACGCTTTTGGGACCTACTCAGAAATTACTTAATATCGTTTTCTGTATTCGCTATGTCTATTTTAACTCTCTCACACGCACTTCATTATTGATTTGTTTTGTTTCTGACACTGTCCGTCATGTAGCCATTTTGGATCGGAGGTGCTTTGGGATTTGAGTCTATACACAAATATGAAACGGCTTTCTCAAATTTTTTTTTTGTATATTTCGTAAAATATAAAAAATAACTAAAAAATATATATTTTAGTTTAGGTTTTTTTTAGTTTTTATCCAGAAATTTTGACATAAATCACAAATTAATATTAAATATGTTTTTTGGAGGGAAAATAATTAATTAATTCTTATTGAAGTTGCTGTGAAAGACATTTCCAACAAATACGGCTTCTCTCTTTTCCAGACATTATATATATATCAGCGCTAAGCAACATCAGCTTCTGCAAACAACCGAGCCAGTATACAGTATTATTACATTAACTTCTCTTTCTACAAATGAGTATGTAAGAGAGTTTCATAACAAAAACAGGTAAATGGGTAGGCAATAAAGAGGGATAGGAAGGAGAAAGGTAGAGGGGAAATGAAAGTGCGAAGTGCAAGAAATGTTTTGCAATAATAAAATGCAAAGGATATTCAACAAGTGGTTTGCTTCGTTATTTGAAAAGTGTCCTATATAAACTCGAAGGTGAAAACTTTTTAAGAAGACCATGCGCAAAGACTTTAGATCCTGTCAGTAAGAAAAAAAATAGGGCTGAGCAATGTTCAACAAAAAAATAACTTCGTTTGTATTTAAACCAGAGACAGACCCGTGAAGAAATTGTTGTAAAGCTCGCTTCTGTTGATGGTTTATCAATTCATACAATTGCAAACAGTGAATTTATTAGAAAATCTTTCTTTGAAAAAAATGTCATTACCAAAAACACCGTCTCAAGTTATGGATATGGTACACAAACAATATAATATTGCAAAGGAATGTTACTTCTGAAATTGCAAAAAAAGTATCAGATGGTGAAAGATTTAGTATTTCTTTAAATGGATACACATCGCTACGAAATTGTCGCTATATGAATGTTAATGTTCACGCAGTTGGAAAGTTCTGGATTTTGGGACTGGTTCATATTTTTGGATCTCGCTTGCTCATAAAACTATTGAGCTTGTTGAAAAAAAACTAAATGACTTTAAATTAAGCATGGAAAATGACATAGTTGCTAGTGTAACAGATGGAGCCAGTGTCATTGGTAAACTTTGGAAGAATTAGCCATAGTGAGCATCAACAATGTCTCGCACATGGTCTGCACTTGGCTGTTTGTGAAGTCCTTTACAAGAAAAGTAATTCAAGAAACGCAACAGTTAATCAACAGGTATCAGAAGACATTTCGGAGGAAGATTCAAGCATGAACAATGATAGTAATGAAGAGAATGTTGAAGAAGACGAATTTACAACTGCTATCCAAATTTCAAACAATGCCGATAATTTTGCCGAAGTTAGGCCTAATGAACTAGTAGAAGGGTTTCAAGACATACACAATTACACATTGCTAGCATTATTACAGAAGTGAGAAAAATTGTGACTATTTCGTAGATCGTCCTTAAAAAACGAAATCTTACAAAAATATGTAAGACTTGAGCATAACAAAGAACTTCATCTACAACTCGATTCACAAACAAGATGGAGTAGTTTAATAGTAATGTTGGAAAGATTTGTACAACTAAGAAAACCAATTTCGAAACCATTGATTGACCTTGGGATTGGAAAGGGTATGGATATTTCAGATGTAGAATTTGAATATACTAGGGACGCTCAATATATTTTGCCCCACCCTTTTTTCTTAGCTAAATAATAGGCCATGGGGTTGAAATGTCTTTTGGGCCGTAAATTTGAACTTTCTGCGCTTCACATAACCGGATTTTTCCAGTTTGAACCTCCCCTCCTTGTATAAAACAGCTTTTAAACGCCTTGTATAAAACCGATGGTTAACACAGTTTCGAAAATGGCGTCTCACAGTGATGTGCGTCGTAAACAGAGAGCTGTTATCAAATTCTTAACCGCAGAGAAGGAAACAGTTGGAAATATTCACAAACGTTCACAAAACGTTTACGGAGATGCTGTTGTTGATCAAAGCACAGTTAGACGCTGGTCTAAACGTGTGAGATCATCGGAGAGAGGGAGAGCCAGCCTCGATGATGAGCCACACAGCGGTCGGCCAGCATCGGTTGTGACATCTCACACTGTGCAACGTGCTAACAGCATCATTCGATCAAGTCGGCGCGTCACATCCAAGCAGCTATCACTGGAGGTAGGAATTAGTGAAGGAAGTGTGAATACGATAATTCAGCGACGGGGATACTCAAAAGTGTGTTCACCGTTTGTTCCTCGCGAACTGACTGAAGATCACAAAGCCCAAAGAAAAGAAATTGCTTCTGAGTCGTTGGTTCGATACGAGACAGAAGGGGATGACTTCCTTTCACGAATTGTGACTGAGGATGAGACTTGGGTACACCACTTTGAACCTGAAACAAAACGCTAATCCATGGAGTGGCATCACGCAGATTCCACACGCAAGAAAAAGTTCAAAATGGCTCCCTCTGCAGGAAAGGTTATGGCTACCATCTTCTGGGACATGAAAGGGGTGATTCTGGTGGACATTATGAAGAAAGGACAAACATTCAACTCAGAGGCACATATTGCTACTGTATAGAGACTCCAGAGACGTATAAAGCGAGTTCGACCGGAGAGAAAACTGGAAGACGTCCTCCTTTTGCACGATAACGCAAGACCACACAACAGTTTGCAAACAAGAGAAGCCATCACAAAAATGCGCTTGACTGTGTTACCCCACCCTCCATTCAGCCCGGACTGGCACCTTTAGACTTCCATTTGTTTGGGCCAATGAAGGATGCTATTCGTGGAAGAAAGTTTCAGAGTGACGATGAGGTTGTTGAGGAGGTTAAGAGGTGGCTGGAGCGGAACCCAGCGGACTTTTGCCAGCAAGGAATAAAGGCCCTTGTTTCGAGGTGGAGGAAAGCCGTAGAAAAGGATGGAGACTATGTGGAAAAATAAAAAAAACTTGTAAAAAAGGTATGTAGCTACTTGTGTACAAAATGTCTAGAACTTACAAGGGAACTTGGAAAGAAAAAAAAAAAAGGAGGGGCAAAATATATTGAGTGGCCCTCGTATAAATGTTATTAAAATGTTATTATCTCATCTTTAGAACCGGTTAAAATTGGATTGGAGAAGCTTGGTAGCAGAGATGCAACATTGCTCACTGCAGGTGGTGTGTTTGCTTTTATTGTAAATGAGTTGAGAGAACAGAAAACTTGTTTTTCTACCACCTCAAAAATAACACTGGGGAACAAATTTCAACTTTTTGTCTATTGAATTAGATTTGACAGTTAGTTCTAGGTAATTTGGGTGCGCTGAGCACGAATTTTTACTCGGTTTTGCTCTATCAGGTCCTGATTTTGCTCAACACCCCTCCTCTTTCGTCGTATTCATAAAAAGGTTTTTTTCTCAATACTCGCTGTCTTTTTGCAGTTACACATTATGCAACTAGGTTTTTATCTAGGTATTTGTACCTATTGTTATGGTATTGTTGTATTATGTATATTTTTATATGTAACACCCTGAAAATATTTTTAATTTTGTCATTTTTAACCCATTTTAATATTAGTAAATTAAGCTAAAAATATCATAGAATTCTAAAATTTTCTCGAGCGTTCCTGTTCTCTGTAGAGTATTCTAGAGGGACAACTAAAATATATAAAAGCGACTCGTTTCCAGAGTTAATCAGTCAATTCAATCAGTCAGTCAGTCAGTTGAGTTAGTTAATTAAGTTTGGGCATTAACATAATTTTGAATTGGCATATGATTTAGTGAGTAATTTTGTCATCGTGATTTAATATAGTTGATTTAATTAGACGTAATTTATATTGTACCTACTCATCCGTGTTTCTAGTTTAATTTCATAGATTGTAAGTACCTATTTCATAATAAGTACCTATTTAAACTAATTTTTGTGTTTATATTTCAGATTTTCTTAAATTTATATGAAGTAAGGGCTTTAAATACCTTTACAAATTGGCAGAACAATCAAGCAATATGTCATCAAGCACTAGAAAGTTCAAATGCAAAAACAACCCTGATTCCTTCTGTTATATATGTGGAAATTTTACACTTCCACATCAACGAGCAAATATAACTGACTTCGTAAAAAGAGCTTACTTAGCTTATTTTGGCATAAAACTGGGGGACCAAGATAAATCGTGGGCTCCACATAAAGCCTGCACTATATGCATTGAAAGACTGCGACATTGGACGAAGGGTTCGGATTCAAAAATACCTTTTGGAGTTCCGATGGTAAGTTTATGATTTCATAAAACTACGTAATTTAATCACTAGTATACTGTAACTTACCTAAATGTAATTGTAACTTAGGTACATAAACAAAAATTTACAGAAAATGTTTATAAGAATCTCAAATATTGCATAAGGTTGAAACACACAGAAATGTTAAATGTTTGGGTGATAACTTTTGATAAAATTCATAAAAACAAGTCTCTCGTCGCTTTTGTTAACGCTTTACAATTTTTTTTCCATATCAGGTGTGGCGAGAGCCTACTAACCACGAGACCGATTGCTACCTTTGCTTTGTCAAGACTTCGGGCTTCACTAAGAAAAATAAACATTGTATCGAGTACCCAAATTTCGACACCGCGATACGACCTGTGCTACATTCAAATGAGATCCCCATTCCAAAATTTAAGGGTCTGCCAACTCAAGAATTAGTTGAAGATGTTCCTGAAAATATTGTTATGCACTTTGAGGAGTCAGACACCGATTTTGACCCCAGCGTATTTGAAAGTCAAAACGATCCGCAAAAGTTTAACCAGGCCGAGTTGAATGATCTTGTAAGGGATCTAAATTTGCCAAAAAAGGCTGCGGAAATTTTAGCTTCAAGACTTAAAGAGAAAAACTTGCTTACTTCAAACACATACATTTCATTTTACAGAAAAAGAGAGGAACAACTTGTTAAATATTTTAGAACAGAGGATAGTTTAGTATATTGCTGCGACATAGTTGGTTTGTTAAAGAAGATGGGGGTTGAGTCTTACGATGCAAATGATTGGCGCTTGATTTTAGACAGTTCGAAAAGAAGTCTTAAGTGTGTGTTGTTGCATAATGGCAATCTATACGGCTCGATACCGATTGGGCACTCAACAAAATTAAAAGAAAAGTATGAACATATGGAAAAGGTTTTAAATCTTATCAAATATAGGGAGCACGAGTGGATCATATGTGTTGACTTAAAAATGGTTAATTTTCTGCTAGGACAACAAGGAGTGTATACTAAATATCCCTGCTTCCTTGCTTATGGGACAGCAGAGCCAAGGAAGAACATTATTTCAAACAAATCTGGCCAGCACGAACATCACTTACTGTCGGAGAAAAAAACGTAATTAATCCACCTTTAGTGAGCAGAGATAAAATCATATTTCCTCCTCTGCATATAAAACTAGGCCTCATTAAACAATATGTAAAAGCTTTAGATACGAACGGCGAGTGTTTCAAATACATAACTTCAAAATTTCCAAGTTTAAGTTATGAAAAAATCAAGGCGGGAATTTTCGACGGTCCACAAATAAGAACAATGATTAAAGACAGCAATTTTCCTAATGTCATGAATGAACGCGAACAAAATGGCTGGTTCTCATTCGTGGACTTGATAGAAAACTTTTTAGGCAATTATAGGGCAGATAACTACGAAGAATCGTAAAAAAACTTTTAAGGGACTACAAAGAGTTAGATTGCAATATGAGCATAAAAATGCATTTTTTGAATAGCCATCTTGACCAATTTCCAAGTAATTTAGGTGATGTAAGTGACGAACAAGGGAGAGATTCCACCAAGATATCAAAATTATGGAGGAACGGTACCAAGGCCGCTGGGATTCCCACATGATGGCTGATTACTGCTGGTGCTTGAAAAGAGACCTGCCATCAACAAGCAAATACGCTAGAAAGTCTTACAAAAGAAAATTTTTGCCACAGTGAAAGCTTCATATCTGTTTGTTTTTTTATTTTAAGTCATTTCTATCGTTATAATGTAATTTTACTGTAGTTTGAACTGCTTGTATTCATGAAACTTGAAAAAAAAATTTAACACGACTTAATTTTTTAGTCCTAATTTGGAAAATGGCACATAGGCTGTCGACAAGAATCAGGACCTGATAGAGCCAAACCGAGTTGAAATTCGTATTCAGCGCACCCAAATTACCTAGAATCAAGTGTCAGATATAATTCAATAAAATACGTGTTGCCCAGTGATAATCAGTAGAAAAAATACTTCGAGAGACGTAATAAGAAGCTCGTAGGATTATATAAATATTTAAACAATCCTATAATAACATTTAATTCAACTCGTCCTAATTTTCCACTGCCTTCTAAATCAACATTGCGAACAACTGCCAAAGAGTTGTTTGCCAGGCTTTTCAGAAAAAGTGAGACGGACGCAGTGGCAGAAGGTCTGATGTAAATGAATTCCAATAGTTTTTTGATACACCACTAGATCGAAGTCTTTTCCTCTAACTCATCTTCATATCAAAGGTCCTTGGGAGAAAAATTAGACGCAGTTGCGCGGAAAGAAATGGGAACCACAGAGCAACAAGATTTGCGCCTGAGATACGACGTAAAGAACATCATAAAAGAAGTAAATGTTTATAAAGCCGCTGGTAATGGAACAGAAAATTTAAACCTCTTATTTAATGCTCTGGTGATAATTCCTCCAACTTCAATAGAGTCGGAAAGAGCATTTTCTGCTGTAGAATTATTCATCACAAAACTCCGAACATTTTTAAGTGATAATAGGATTGATCACCTGTTTTTTTTTAAAGCATTATTTTGTCATAATCGAAATAAATCAATAATTTCCATTTTATTAGTCTCTAGAAAGTTTTTATCAAAGCATGTTTTTGTTCAATAAAAGGAAATTTTCTGTTTAGTTATTTAATTTTTTAATCCCGAGAATTCCCCGGGATCCCGGGACTGCAAGTTTTTTAATCCCGTTTCCCGGGATTGAAAAAAGAGCGGGAAATGCTCAAACCTACCTTTTAATGCAACCTATAAGTGTAATTTCCATTGTGAGGGGGAGGGGTTACATAGTCCCACACTGCCCTTATGGAGGTTAACCATTTTATTCACAAATTATAAATAATATAGAGTGAAAATAAAAATTGCCCAGTGAGTGAAGTCGGGAACCCAGGCAGTTGATCATTATTACAACCATTAGTTCTTTGTTGCCAAAAATTATTTTTTATTTATATATATATTTTAGTTTACAATATAATTTATTTATTTACCTTATAAAATTTTATTTATTTACTTCAGTTTATTATAGTAAAATATAAAAGAATTATAAATAAATTAGTTCCCTTTTAAAATTACGTTTTCTTTAGGGTAACTAAAATATATTTTCCTTGAATTACATACAGAAGTTTTCTCTTTCACACAAACCAATTATTTTCTAAAATATTAAAAATTATCTTAAGTGTTTTTATATGTTCAAACAAACAAAAAAAAAACCCTTTATTCAGAAAAATAATGCAAGTTACATAAAGTTGTCTCTTTTTCAATATTTCTCAGGGCTGTGGAGTCGGCACATAAAAAACCGACTCCGACTCCTCAATTTTTTGTCTATCCGACTCCGACTCCTCAATTTTTTGTCTATCCGACTCCGACTCCGACTCCGACGGTATATTAATTCTAAATCTGCTATGATGATAATTACACAAGAGGCATTTCATCACCACCAAGTGAATCATCATCATCATCTGTGGTCATTGTTACGGTAACTTTGTCTGTAGTAAAGAATCTTGTAAGTGGTGCTTGTCGTTCAGTAGATTTCTGATCTTTTGTTAACTTTGAAGTAGTTGGAAGGTTTTTATTACTATCTTTCTCAATGACAACTTCTAAAATTTTGGGATGGAAACACTGCAAATGTCTTTTCAAATTTGATGCTCTGGTTGGTGCATTTTTATCAGAGCCAGTAAAACCACTGATTTTTGCTTCACATAATTTTTCATCATCATCATCATCAATCATACACTGACACACGAAATGTTTCCCATCTGTGGTTATTGTAAAATATTAAAAAACTGCAGACTTTGTTGGAAGTGTCTTTGCCATTGTGAAAGGGGTTTTAGACTTGAAAGTTAAAAACTTATGAAATTTAGAAAGAACTCGAAATTAAATAAGCATTAAAAATAAAAAATATTATCTGAAAAGAAAAAATGAATTAATGGCATTAGTGTCTGAAATGGAAAACATTGTGTTTATTATTTAAGTGGTTTAACCACCATAGCTGCCAGTGATATCATACACAAAAACATATTTTATTAAAATTTATATTGAGGTCGGAGTCGGAGTCGGTACATTTTTACCGACTCCGACTCCGACTCCACAGCCCTGATATTTCTCTGTACAATTTAGTTATTTAATATGACATTAATATACGCCATTTTAAAGTATGAGGCGGTGTAGTGGTTAGCGTCGTTGTCTACGAATCCTCCGGGTTCGATTCCCGGTGACAGCAGTCGGCGCTCAGCAAACCCAGCTGTTCATTCTTTCATACAATAAAAATTGGTTGGTAGGTAAATGTGCACCCTAGATAACCTAGTGGTTATTGGATTCTCTATCTTGTATGCCATACATTTATCTTATTTTGAAGTCATGACAGCCAAGTGACCTTATGTAGAGATCTCTTTCCTTATAACGTTCCAGGTAGGTTTGTAGAGCTTCTTCAAAGACTATGGTTACTCGGGTATTACCGTGTTCTATTCTCTAATAAATATTTTATGAAATTGAGGTGGCCAACCTCACTGCAAGAGTTGGCTTATATGGCACGGAGCCACATATTTTGTGGCACGCCAATGATTTATGTTTATAGGCCAGTATGAATAAGATATAATCAACTAATAATATATATATATATATATATATATATATATATATATATATATATATATATATATACAGTATATATATGGGAATGAACTCAGAATGGTCCCCTGAGTTTTTCATGATACACACAGACCGTGCATGGAACAAGGAACTCTTCTGGGATAATTAAATCCACTATAGTCCGAATAAGTAATGGTAAATGACAAATACGTACCATAGTTTTTCTTTTTCATGATGCTAGCCCGACGTGGGCAACGGGTCACTCTCAAAGAGGTCCCATAAATATAGCTTCCCTCACCAGCTATCTGCAAAGCAGACAGGATCCAGCTTTGGGACATGGATCTAGGGTTTAAAGCAGCCTAGCCCCGCTACATTTAGAACCTCAATATAAGCAAAAGACTCGCTGCCTTCACGTCAGATTGAATACATCAAAGAAAAAGGGCGTGAAGGCAGCGAGTCTTTTGCTTATATTGAGGTTCTAAATGTGGCAGGACTAGGCTGCTTTAAACCCTAGATCCATGTCCCAAAGCTGGATCCTGTCTGCTTTGCAGATAGCTGGTGAGGGAAGCTATATTTATGGGACCTCTTTGCGAGTGACCCGTTGCCCACGTCGGGCTAGCATCATGAAGAGAAAAACTATGCTATTTGTCATTTACCATTACTTATTCGGACTATATTGGATTTAATTATCCCAGAAGAGTTCCTTGTTCCATGCACGGTCTGTGTATATACCTTACCTTACAACCTTACAAAGGTTCCGCGCGATGATTTCTCATTTCGCGAAGGTCAAGCTTTTCGCCCCTCCTCTCGAGTTGGCCTGGTGAAGTAGTGAGTTGGTTTCTTGTACCTAGCCAGGTATGCCCGGCTCATCGGGGATTGTTCTGAGCCAGGCGTCTAGTCTTCTTTTGAAGATTTCCACTGCAACTCCCTTCGTGTTTCTTAGGTCTTTGGGCAACTGATTAAACAGTTTTGGTCCTCTCACTACAAAACTATTTTCTTTCAGGGTTAAGGATGTTCCCTGTCTCGCCTTCAATTTGGGAATACGACACAGTCTACCGCTTCTACTTTCCACCGTTGTTTGGGGAGTTATGGGATTCAGAGTAAGATTAGGGACTAGTTTCTCCATTATTTTCCAAGTGTAAATAATGGTGTATCTCTCTCTTCTCCTTTCCAGTGAATATAGGTCTAGTTCTCGTAACCTTTCCCAGTAATTTAGTTCTTTGCACCCATTGATCTTGGGCTCTTGGCTGTGAAGCTTCTTTGGATCCCCTCCTGCTGTCTAATGTCTTCTTTTTTATATGGGGAAGTTAGGACCGAGCAGTATTCTAATTTGGGTATGATCAGGGTTTTCAGTAGAGGAATCATTACATTCCTATCCCTTCATTTAAAGGTTCTCAATATCTGACCCGTTATTCTCTCTGCTCTGTTTACTGCTATCTTATTTTGTGTTTCAAATTTCGCATCATCTGTCATTACAACCCCTAAATCTTTTGCTCTGGAATTTCTCGGAATTTCCTGTCCATTTGGGGTATAATATTCCATGGACTTTAGGTCTTCTCTTTTTCCGTACCGTAATAGCTGAAATTTCTCGGTGTTAAACTTCATATTGTTGTCTTCAGTCCACTTGTAGATTTTGTTTATGTCGGTTTGTAGAGATCCTGTGTCTTCTGGGTTTCTTATTTTTCTACTGATCTTTGTGTCATCCGCAAAGGATGTTACTGTGCTGTCTCTGGTAACGTCCTCATCTATGTCAGTTAGCATGATTATGAAGAGTAGTGGAGCTAATACTGTTCCTTGTGGTACTGAGCTGAGGACCTCTGATTCTGATGAAGATACTCCTTGTACTGTAACGACTTGCCTCCGCTCACTAAGGAAATTATATATCCATTTCCCTACTTTTCCTGTTATTCCCATATATTTCAGTTTATGTATTATGATTCCGTGGTCACACTTGTCGAACGCTTTAGCAAAGTCTGTGTATAGTACATCATAGTTTTCATTACTTTCAAGTGAATCAATAATGTTGTTGTAGTGTTCCATTAGTTGTGATAGGCATGATCTGCCTGATCGAAACCCGTGTTGGTTATCATTGAATTTTTTCTGAGTTTCCAAAAAGTCATAGATTTTCTGTAACTATTCTTTCAAATATTTTAGTGAGATGAGATGTAAGCGACACTGGCCTATAGTTTTTGGCCTGGGATCGATCTCCTCCTTTATATATTGGGACTATGTTCGCGCTCTTCAGGATGCCCGGTATTTCTCCCGTGTCTAATGATCGTCTCCATATCCAGTATAGGGGCTCAGCGATTGCATTCTTGCAGTTTTTGATCAGAGTGGCATTCCATTTATCCGGTCCTGCCGCTGAGTGTGTTTTTAGTTTCCCTATGGCTTGTGTAATATCATCCGTCGTAAAGTCGAAATCCGTTATACTTTCCCCTTGTGGTTCTTCTTCAAAGAACGCGTTTCTATCGCAAATCAATTTGTCAGTTTTTGGGATACTGAAAGATGATTCATACTGAGCTTTTAATATTTCGGATACTTCTGTTAGATCATCAGATAAATCACTGTTCTCATTTTTTAAAGGTCCGATAGTCGCTTGGTTTTTCGACTTTCTTTTTGCGAAATTATAGAAGTACTTTGAGTTAACTTCTATCGCTTCTATATATATATATTATATATATATATATATATATATATATATATATATATGCTACAGGGAATCTGTGTAACTAGGAATTTCATGAAATCCCTAAATAATTCAGGGATTTCATATAAGGTTAAGTCGTGATTCAATAGCATTCAATAATTTTCCCGTAGGCTTAACGAAAATATCACGACTTAACCTTACATGAAATCCCTGAATATTTTAGGAATTTCATGAAATCTCTAGTTACACAGATTCCCTGTAATATATATATATATATATATATATATATATATATAATATATATATATATATATATAGGTGCTTTGTTATCCCGGACCCATTAACAATTGGTTAGGTTTAGTCATGATATTTTTGTTAAAACTAACGAAAATATTACAACTTAACCTAACGAATCATCAATATATATATATATATATATATATATATATATAATTTGGTTCTACAAAATTTAGGACTGTCACATTATTAGTTTGAATTTAGGACCGTAAAAACGAGGATATCCTGGGGTCCGGGATAACAGGAAAGTACCTATACAGTATACAGGGCTATTCAAAATGATTCACCTGATTTCAAATGAGAATATTTTTTAATGTTACAAATACAGTGTGATTTGTGATACATCAACCAAAAGAAAAACTGTCCAAATTTTGTCTCGCACATCATAAATGCTCTATGTGACTTCCCCCAGTTACACGAGCAACGTCGACACGATAGTCGAATTCCTCCCATACTCGCTCCAGCATGTCCATTGTCACTGACTCTACGGCAGTAACAATGCGAGTTCGGAGCTCATCCAAAGTTGTGGGCAACGGTGGCACGTACACAGTATCCTTAACGTACCCCCAAAGGAAGAAGTCGCACGGTGTAAGATCCGGCGACCTAGGGGGCCAGCTGTGGAGCACCAAGTCATGGGGCCCACTGCGACCAATCCAACGGCGAGTGAGCACTTCGTTGAGAAAACGGCGAACATCCAAATGCCAATGAGGCGGCGCCCCATCTTGCTGGAAAATGTAGTCGCCGGAATCTTCGTTCAATTGGGGAAATAACCAGTTCTGCAGCATATCCAGATAGGAGTGACCAGTCACTGTGTTTTCCATGAAAAAGAAGGGGCCGTAAACCTTTGCCCGGGAAATGGCACAGAAGGTGTTAACTTTAGGCGAGTCGAGCTCGTGCTCGATTGTTGCATGTGGTTGTTGCGTGCCCCATATGCGAAGGTTGTGACGGTTCACCTTGCCACTTAAATGAAAAGATCTGTTCTGTAACGTCGACGAAACTCACGCTGCACTGTGACTACCGATTTACAGCTCGAAAACTGCAACACACAAAACGCCGCCTGCTGTGCGGACGCCATTTTCACACTGACTGTTTGTTGCTAGGCTAGGCCACGGCTTGACTTTGGAGCCCTCTCGCGGTGATCTTGTAAACTCGGAGATTTCCTCTATATATATATATATATATATATATATATATATATATATACTGTATACTGTATATATATATATATATATACACACACATTTAACTGCAATGACCACGCAGTATATTAATGTATAGAAACGACGTAAGTATAGAGGAGTGTTCTGCACACGAGGAAGAGAAATAACGAACAAATGAAAAATGAGGCACCCGCCCGGGAATCGAACCCAGGATCTTCCAATTGCCGGTCAGATATGCTAACCACTACACCACAGAGCCTCGATAGTCAGAAGTCGTAATTCTCCTACATAGGGCAGAAACCAATGCCTCATTTTTCATTTGTTCGTTATTTCTCTTCCTCGTGTGCAGAACACTCCTCTATACTTACGTCGTTTCTATACATTAATATACTGCGTGGTCATTGCAGTTAAATGTACATATTCACGATTTGCGAGGGTGCCCTCACAAGGCATTGGTTTCTGCCCTATGTAGGAGAATTACGACTTCTGACTATCGAGGCTCTGTGGTGTAGTGGTTAGCATATCTGACCGGCAATTGGAAGATCCTGGGTTCGATTCCCGGGCGGGTGCCTCATTTTTCATTTGTTCGTTATTTCTCTTCCTCGTGTGCAGAACACTCCTCTATACTTACGTCGTTTCTATATATATATATGGGATTTATAACCTAACAATAAAACTTATCATATACTGTGTATATATATATATATATATATATATTAGATATTATAAATGTTTATATTATTATTATTATTATTATTATATAAAAATTTTAAAATTTTAAAATTTCATAATTTTAATAAAAAATTAAATTAAAAAAAGTTTATTATTTCAACTTTTAACTGTTATTTGGTTATTTTTTAATTTTAAATGTTTTAAAATAGAATTACGAATTTTTTTTTTATTTTTAATATGTCCCAATCCTGTCCCATCAATGGTCCAACACTCAAATTATGTTTTAATTATGTCTTATTCACGGCCAAAACCTCAAATTATGTCCCAATTCTGTCCTGTTCATGACTCATCCACCAAATTATGTTCCAATTCTGTTCTCTTCATTCCTTAACCGTCACACTAAGTCCCAGTTCTGTTCTTTGCATGCATCAACCGTCAAATTATGTTCCAGTTCTGTTCTATTCATCCCCTCACCCTCATATTATGTTCCACTCCTGTCTTAACCCACAAATTATGTCCCAATTCTGTTCTGCTCATGTCTCAACTCTTAAAGGATGTCTTAAGTAATTATGAATTAAAATTAGAATCACCAGTTATTACTTACGATTATTGCCTGCTCACTAATTATTACTTACGATTATTGCCTGCTTACTAATTATTACTTACGATTATTGCCTGCTCACTAATTATTACTTACGATTATTACTTGCTCACTAATTATTACTTACGATTATTGCTTGCTCACTAATTAATAATTACGATTATTACTTACAATTATTACTTACTCACTAATTATTACTCACTAATTATTACTTACGATTATTACTTACTCACTAATTATTACTTACGATTATTACTTACTTACTAATTATTACTTACGATTTACTAAATAGGAAATAAACATCTTAAGAAAATTAATTAATTAGAGTAATTAATAGTAAATGAATAGTGATTAAGAACGTATTTGATTTTAATTAACAATTATTATTAATAATGAATTTACCTGTCTCATCCACTCGTTCTTCATTTCTGCAATTCTTTCGTAAGTGTTGCCCATCATGGCGATCAAGAGATTGATCAATAGAAGGGCAACGATCGCCATGAAAATCAAGAACATCACCTGAAGAAGGATCAAATAGATAATCTCTCTCTCTCTCTCTCTCTCTCTCTAATGGATTTTCGTGTCTTTCTCCAACAAATAAATCTGACTATAATTTATGGCTAAATTTTTGTATAATTTTTCTATAATATATTCATGAATGAAAATTTAAATTTTACCTTTTAAATTTATATTTATTATTATTATTACTAGTTTTTAGCCATTTTTAAATAAATATGAAAATGATTACACACACACACACACACATATATATATATATATGCAGGGTGTCTCAGAAGTCCATCCCGATCATGTAAAAATAATAATAGACTTTGGTGCAGGACTTCTGGGACTCTCTCTCTCTCATATAATATATATATATATATATATATATATATATATATATATATATATGTGTGTGTGTGTGTGTATATATGTGTATGTATATGTATATGTATATATATGTATGTATATATGTATATATATATGTATGAACTTCTGACCTTTCCCGTCACTTCATGTTCCGTGCATTCAATGGCATCGTAGAGGTTACCGAAGTTTCCCAAGGACATGATGAACATAGCCATTACCGATTCCACCGGGGTCGACACTGGGTTTGAGGTACACTGCGATTTTGCTGGCAATATCCGGTGGGAATTGAAGAGCACGTAGTAAGCTGAAATATATTATATATATATATATATATATATATATATATATATATATATATATATATATAATAAATTATTTATATATATATATATATATATATATATATTCTGCCCTAAATTCTGTCCCTTTAATGTCCCAAACCTTCTATTATGTCCCAGTTATCTCATTCACGTCCCAATTATCAATTTGTCATAATTTGAGAAATGGTTATATAAAAGTTATGGAAAAAGTTCGCCTAAAAAGATACAATTTCTGAAACAAAAACATACTAATTGGCAACGATTTAAAAAAAATAATAATTGGTCACCAAAATAAATTAAAAAAATGTTTCCAATTAGTGATTTTTTATGTCCTTTAAAAACTGTATTTGTAGTAGAACTTTTTCTTAAACTGTACTTTTTAAATAGCAATTTATAAAATGATCATATGATGAAGTTCCCTACCTTGCGAGAAGCCCATGACGAACACGAATAGATGGTAACGAATCGGATAAGGTCGCCAACGAGCATAGTATAAATCATCGTTACCATGGGACCGACGGTTTTGAAACCTCTGTTCGTTGGTAAATTGGTTGCCATGGTGATAAAGAATATTAAATGACGTCATATATTTAAATATACATATATAAGGAGAGAGAGAGAGAGAGAGAGAGAGAGTGAGAGAGAGAGAGAGTGAGAGAGAGAGTCGTGTATTGCGTGTTTTAGTTTTATAAACCTTTCTAACCAATCTTAATTGTTTTTGTTTTTCTCTTATTGCAAATGCGACAGGAACAAGATAATCTGGCCTTTGGAACTGGTATAGAGGCTGTAACCATCGTGCGAAATTCCCATTGGCTCGTTGGCCCGAGGTCAGTTGTTTTCACATCGGATCAGTAAAGTAAGTTTCATAAGACAGCTGGTCCTGAGTGGCCAGCGATGTCTTAACTTAAAACACTCGGACTAGCTGTTTTATAACAGCTGGTCTCTTGTGAAAACAACTGGCCTCGGCCAACGGGCAGCGGGAATTTCGCCCGCTGGCTGTAACTAGTACTACTACTGCTATTACAATTAATAATAATAATAATGATAATATAATTTCAACCATACTACTAATACAAATATTGACACCACAACGAGTTGGTCATAATGCAATAATAATAATAATAATAATAATACTGGTCAACAAGTTTTTGTCAGAGATATTTTTACTTGAACTATAGGCCTGTGTAATTTTTTTACGTTGAATACAAAAATTAAAACGAATTTTTCTATCACCCGCAGTTTTAGAGTGACACAAATTTACATTACTTAGGATTTAAGTCAGAATAGGAAGGAGGCGGGGTTTGCATGTTGGTTGACTACTGCTGGACATTGTCAAGGGATGACCCAGAGGCGAAATACAAGCGTAAATCATCAACCTTTCAACTTTTCAAATGTTCCGCGCGATGATTCCTCATTTCACGAAGGTCAAGCTTGTCGCCCCTTGTCGCATCAGTAGCTACATTTTAGGGGAGTTCAATATGCATTTTCTACTTTGCTATTACGTTTATAAAGTAGTCCAAATTTCATTTTCGATTCACTCAATATTGGTGGGTGATAGACAGATTTTGAGGTCATTTTCGAACTCGGCGGTAAAAAACCTACAAGATCCACCCATTTTTGTTCGTGACAAAAAAAAAAAAGGATCAATGAAAGAAAGCCACCCCCAGCCTTCTTTAGTTAGCTTTATAAGGCTAACTAACGAAAATATACGACCTAACCTAATCACTCGTCAAGGGCGTACAGTTGACTTAACGATTGGCTAGGGTAGGTCGTGATATTTTCGTTAGTTAGCCTTATAAAGCTAACTAAAGAAGGCTGGGGGTGGCTTTCTTTCATTGATCCAAAAAAGTTATTTTTTGTTGACCAGTGTAATAATAATACCTAGTAAAGTGACATAGAAAAATACATAGAAAATGTAAATCCCCAAATCAGAAATTAATTTTTGGAAGCCAAAAGTTCTTACCTACAGAAGAAGAGGAAGTATGGCCCTGTGCACAACAGGCTATGACAGCGACTAAGTCTTCTGCTTCGGACATACAACAGAATCGGAGGATAGCCATCACGACCACCAGAACACAAGCAAAGAGGAACAGCACTCGGGCGGGTATCGTACTCTGTGGTAATGGCGTCATGTAGTTAATAATGGCGTCAATAATTGCTATATTCTGTCACTAATTGTGTCAGTGCGTCAATAATGGAGTCATGGTTCCAATAATGGTGTTACGGCGCAAGTATAATCAACTCATAGCGTTAATAATGACATCATGTCGACAATAATGGCGTCAATAATGGCGTCATGACTTCAAAGAATCTCAGAGTTGTAATTTAAGACGAAAAATAATGCGAAATTATGTTATTGAATTGCGTGCAAATATAAAAAACAACTGTAAAGTTGTAGAAATAAATTCTCCAAGGGAAAATGTATGGAAAAAAGTACTGAATTTTGTTTTAAAATTCAGCAGAAATTTATAAGTGGTTGAAAAAAATTAATTTAAATACCTAATGCTGTACTCTCTCTCTCTCTCTCTCTCTCTCTCTCTCTCTCTCTCTCTCTCTCTCTCTCTCCAAATGGTCGTCAGACTATTTTTCCAACCAATTATAAAGTTGAAATATGAAAGTATATATATATATATATATATTATATATATATATATATATATATATATATATACCCTTTACTGCCGAAAAGGACAAATTTCTAACCTTTCGAATACACGCATTCATTACTTAACAGTAAAAAATATTTAGGCAGTAAAGGGTTAAAAGGTCAAATTGAATAAAAAAATTAAATATCAATAGATCAGTTAATAACTGAATGTTCTATGTTAACCCATTAGTGCCCTTTGGTAGAATTTCCTACCGCCAAAATTGTTTGTCATTATTGCATAACTTTTTCATATATTCACGTGATCTTCGGTACGAGTCCTTTTAAAAGGAAATATTCTATTCATTCAAAATGGATCAATTTGAGAATCGTTTAGATTGCGTCATATCAATGACTCATAGCGAAGATCACGTGAATACAAGAAAAAGTGCTGCAATAATGACAAACAATTTTGGCGGTAGGAAATTCTACCAATGTGCACTAGTTTGTTAAAACTGGTGCAATATTAAAAAAAAGCTGTAACACAGGTGAGCGTCAATAATCCGGCTTTCCAAAGTCCGGCAAATCCCAAAATTCGGCACAATTTTGAAAAATAAAAAAATTTCCATATTTTCACTATTCTGGCAATTTTCTCCAAAATCTGGCACCGCGTGTGTTTCTGAGTCTTGCCGCACTGTTGTTAAATCTTGCCGCACTGTTGTTAAGGCGCTGCCGTAGCCCACGCCAGCACCCGCCACATTTTCTCTGTTTACTTGTGACAATCGTATGCTTTGCTCCGCTCTTCCTCCTTTCTCTCTGGGCTTAAAATGCTTAAAATAAATACATTCCAAAATTTTTGCGCCCCATAATTTAGGGGTCAAAGGGTTATCATTGCATAAATTATAATTTTTTTAACTATAAATTATAATTTTTTTAACTATAAATTATAATTTTTTTAACTATAAATTATAATTTTTTTAACTATAAATTATAATTTTTTAACTATAAATTATAATTTTTTTAACTATAAATTATAAATTATAATTTTTTTTAACTAAGTCCGTAATTTTTATTTAAAATTAGTGTCGGCCATACCAGGGAAAAGATCCATTCTCTCGGCTTCCTTTCACTCCTGACTTTTGCGCCAACCTATATATATATATAAATATATTAATATATTATATATATATATATATATATATATATATATATATATATAAAACATATTACATTAAGGCTACGTATAAAAGGAACTATACAGATAATGTCTCGTAAACCTATTTCTTATAAACAAATCCCTTCCACATCACCAATTTCCAATTTTCCATCTTTGATGAAAGCCATTTGCGGATAGACGTTTCATCCAATTTCTTCATTATCAATTTTCTTCACAGATCCAGACGACTCCAAGAGTCTTTGAGATCTTTTTTGAGTAGCTGGATTGATTGATTCCCTTTAATACCTTATCAATATATACATATATATATATACACACACGTGTTTTTTTTTTACTCACATTATCCAACAAAAGGATGTAATATCTACGTACGTTGAACGTAGATTCTAAATCAATTTGATTGAAAATTTTCAATCATGCGAGTGCCATCGCGGAATATAATATTTTCAATCAAGTGGAGTACACATTTTTATTAACAACTCCAGATAAGTTAATCAAATTATGGGAGTAAATTCGAAATTACAAAGCGGTTCATCAAATTATTTTTAGTAAAAGTAAATGAGACTTCAAATCTCATAAAACACATTTTGATAACGACTAAACTTATTTTAAGCATTTTTTAACCAATAAACTATGTTAAAATTAACTGATAATTAAAGCAAATATAAAAATTAACCAATAATACAAAAATTATTTTAAATAAAGCAGGGATTTGAATTTTATACATATACTAGTACAGTTCCCGCCGCTTCGCTGACGGTTAGACAGGCTAAACTACAAAAAAAGAACGCAGCAGTGAAAATTTTGAGCTTCACATTGTGTCAACATTTCTGAATCTGGTATCTCCCAAAACCTCCTCACCCCCATTCATGCAACTTGGGGGCTAACCCCCTCCCCATTACCCCACCCATCCCCCATTACCCCACCCCCACCCTTCCCCCATTGCTAAACTACAGAAAAGAACACAGTCATGAAAATCTTGAGCTTCACATTGCCGCCCGTAATACAATTTCTGAATTTTTTCTCACAATTTCTGAAAGTGTGACGGACGGACAGACGGACGGACTGACAGACGGACAGCTCTCTTATTATAATATAGATTTTAAATTAGAACGCCCGCTGCGCCTTGCGCCTTACGCCTTGACCTCCCCCCTCCCCCGAAACACAACCTAAGGGGGAACTGGGAGGGAAGGTGTGTTACTAAAACCTTCCCTAGTTCTTCCTGAATGTGTACGCTAAATTTGGTGCGGATTACCCAAGCTGTTTAGGCGTATATACCATTAAACGAACATATATCATCAGACGTCATCATTATTTTCATGATTATTATTATTATCATTATTAATAATAATACCCATAGAAATAAAATGTAGGGTAGGTAGAATTTTGGGTGATGGTATGGGGCACGAGTTGTGTGGGTCCAGGCGCAGGGTAGTATAAGGAATTGTGAATACAAATATTGTAGAAAAAGGAGGAAGTGATACAAATACCTCATCTCAAAATAATGATCTAAAAAGTGACTTTACCAGATCTGAAATTATTGTAATATTTTAGATTGAAAACTGACTCATCAGATCTGGTAAATTTCTGCCGAACTTTCAATTTTGGGGGGCAGGGCACCCAAAATTGTGAGTGGTTGGGGTACTTTATTAATGTGGTTTTCTTATTTAGTGAATATTAGGCTACCTGTTATGTACAAGAGTTGTCGAATGCTAAATAGGCCTAGGCCTAGCCCTAAGCCCTGAGTGAGTTAATGTCCAAAGAAGTTGTCTATATGTAGGTCCTAATGTAATTAACCCTAATTTGCTGGTTCAACATTTATTCTTAATATATATATAAAACATATTAATAAAACTAAGCTTACATTTTCTCCCTTATGAATTTGAAGGTTGCAAATGAGTCCCAATCCAGCCATGGACTGCGTAGGCTAGTTCCTCCATTCCAATCAGCTTACAGGCCTCGGGCCTACCATGTTTAATTCTACCGTAATTTAGGTTACGGTAAGCCCCATAGTCCTTTCTTAACCCTTCATTAGTTGCGTGGAAAGCTATAATATTGCTTCCTATATTGCGTCGGGTCATATTGGTCTCACGCGACTAATGAAGGGTAAACAGTGATAACGAGTACATGAAGGGCTATATCTAATTATATGCTAAATAAGAGTCTTGGGATATAGACACTCATATCATGAATTAACCTCAGTTAATTCAAATTAAGTAGGCATAAATTTACTAAAACTTGTCTCGTGAGGTGTAACTCGGCCTTTCATCATATCCTGTTCCAATATTTTTTGCAAATATTAATTAAAATACACTTAAATTTTTATTTTTTCACTTCTCACAAATATGAAAATAAAAAGGTACTTGTAGGTTATCTCCCCCCCCCCCTCCCCCCACCAATTTTGACAGAATATTTTCGTTAAAACTAACGAAAATATCACAACTTAACCTAACCAATTATCAAGGACGTACAGTTGATCTATTATTAATTAGAACATTGTTTGTTTCTGGAATAGTATTTACTATTTACTAATAGATCAACTGTACGCCCTTGATAATTGGTTAGGTTAAGTCGTGATATTTTCGTTAGTTTTAACGAAAATATTCTGTCAAAATTGGTGGTGGTGGTGGGGGGGGAGGTAGATAACCTAACTCATAATGGACTTGAAATTTCTATTTTTAATAATAATTACCGAGTTACTTTCATTAATACATTGATTGACTGATTCAATCAAGTATGGTTATGATGTAATTTAAGTTTTCAATGTGATGATGTATACTTTTCAATCAGCACCACTGAAACTCTAAGTTCAGTATACTTTTCTAATGTCAACTGTTCCTTGGTTAAAAACACTTAATATAAAGCAATCAAAGTAGTTTTAATCATAGTTCAAAACAAAAGTAAATTAATTCAGAACGAATATAATTTTAATTAAGACCATATAAAGTAACAGTATATACCGAAATACCTTAAAAATTTTCAATTAAAACCGACAAAACCGGAATTATATGATGAAATTTGTCATATTTCATTTAAAAGCAACAAAAACTTTAAAAATATGTCGTTTTCACTTAAAAAAAAATGCGATAGTTTTTCTTTAAAATCCACGAAGCTAACCAACAACAACAACGATAAAAATATAGAATTAAAACTCAATATCTTAAAACTAAAACCAACAAAAATCAAAACTTAAAATCTTAAAACTAAGACCATCAAAAATCTGGCAGACGCTTAAAAATTTAATATTTTCGGTTAAATGTGAGTCATTTAATATTGGCGAAACTGATATCTTTATAGCGAATTAGTAGTATGATTAAATTCAACAGATTAACGCTCATAAAACGCTGCCAAACAGGCAATAAACGCACGAGTTTGCAAATTTGTCTTTCGGCGTTGCCAGACGTACGATAATTGGATTTTGCCTTTGGTACGAATTTCAGATGAATTATTTCCCATAATAAATAATTAATTGTTAATTCACAACTGGTAACTTGAGGATACTTAAGGTTCAGTTTGCGTTCTGTATAATTGAATCTTCAATTATTTACTGTAGATTCATTGTATGGATTTATTAAATAATTAATTAATTTACTATTATTATTATTATTATCATCGAAGTAACTGAGTTTAATGATTCTAATCACGCCATGAATTGTCTTAATGAAAGTCTGAGTCCACGAGAAAATATTTTCCTATAAATAATAAAATAATAATAATAATTTTAAAAAGAGCAATATATATATTATATATATATATATGTATATATATATATATGATGCAAACCAAAGAAAAAAATGATTCCAAGGCCTTTCGTGTATTCAGAAGTACACCTCGTCAGGGAATGATATACTTCTGAATACACGAAAGGCCTTGGAATAATTTTTCTTTTTCCTTGTGGGTTTGCATCGTTCATTCATTTCACGTGTTTAATTATGAAATTCATCCCACCTCGGTGGTGTAGTGGTTAGCGTCGCTGACTACGAATCCATCGACCCCGGGTTCGAGACCCGACGGCAGCCGGCGCGCAGCAAAACCCAGCTGTTCATCCTTCCACACAATAAAGAAAGTGGTTGGTAGATAAATGGGTACCCTAGGTGGCCTAGTGGTTAAGGCGCTGGGCTGTTGATGGGGCGTGTTTCGGATTCCACGTTAAACTGTAAGTCTAAGGTGGAGTGAAAAGCTTGACCTTCGTCAGAATGAACAATTCGGGACGAAGCTAACCAAAGGTAACCAAAGATATATATATATATATCTTGGTCCCCTATACTTGATGATGATAATTATTCAGAGGGGGAAGCAAGCACTGGCACAGTGCTCAGGCAAGATTAATACGGCCTATTTTACTAACTCTTGGATTATTATTATTATTATTATTATTATTATTATTACGAACACCATCAGGGGTCGAACTCCCCGACCTTAGTGTCCTCCCTTCGCTTTATAGGGAAGGGAGGTCATCCCTTAAATACCCCCTTTAATAAAGTGTTAAATGGGGTGTCGCCCCCACCCAATTCACTTTTATTCAAAGAAATAATTATTTACTTACTTTAATACTTAACACTACGAATCCCAACATTACACAGCAATTGTTGGTAATATTGCATGCACTGATTTTGGCTCTTTTCTTCTAGGGCAGCAGTTCCTAACCTTTTTATCATTGTTACCCCTAGACTGCAGTGGTGACGAACCTATGGCACGCGTGCCCATTTGGGCACGCAATCAAATTTCCCTGAGACACACACCTAAGCATAGAAATTGTTATCCAAAATGAGTATAAAATAATAGACTTAATATTTATAATTTGGTGTAATATTATAAACTTTGGTGGGTACGCAAATTTTTTTTTTATGGTTTACATGGTTTTTTTTTGACAAGCGACTGTGAAAAGGTTCGCCACCCCTGCCCAGGAAAATTAGAATTACCCCATGGTCAAAAAAATGGTCAAATGGTAAAAAAACGACAAAAAATGACCTGAGGAATGGTTTATTTAATAAAACTGAACAAATATTTATGACTGTAACTTGGAATACCCCCCCCCCCCCCGAAAAAGGCAGAATTACCCCTCGGAGGGGGTAATTACCCACGGATTAAGAACCACTGCTCTAGGGGGAGGGGCGTTTTTACAGGCATTCCTGCATAAAAAAATATATCTTGAACGAAATGTAATTTGAAAAGTAATGGATAACTTAAAAAATATTATTTTTCAAATAAGATATAATTCATGACCCAATAAACAATTTTAGGGACAAGAAGAGATATACGAGATACAGTATATGCGAAATATATTATATAAACGAAATAGAATATGAGATGTATGAAATATATACTGTACAAATGAAAAAACTACTTTTTTCTACGTGAAGGTCAAAATATGATAATTAAAACCCACTCTAATAGAGAGAGTTTATTTCCACAACAGTTTCGATGCCCACTGGCATCCTCTTCGGGTGGATACAGAAAAACTTTTTTCTGTATCCACCCGAAGAGGATACCAGCTATTTGTAATTGGTATCAGAACTAATTTGAAATTCTATTGGTGTTTATCTTGCAGTATTTTACCTATTTGATAGACTGTACAGTATATATGATAATTAAAACCCACTCTAATAGAGAGTTTATTTCCACAACAGTTTCGATGCCCACTGGTATCCTCAGTAGTATAGCCGCAAAAGGGGAGAGTGCAGGAATGTTGCAGGTTATTATGTAATGTTGCAAAGGGGGGTGGGGTTGTTGCAAAGGGGGTGGGGGAAAGGGGGGTGGGGGGGAACTTGGAGGCGGCGTTATCCCCCAAGAGAAAGAAGGAGGAGGAGAGAAAGGAGGAGAGGTGTTCACCTGGCAGGAGCCAAGTGCACACTTTTTTTTTTTTTTTTTTTTCTTTTAAGGTGCTTTCAACCCTGCTGGATTATTGACACCATTTTTTTTTTTTTTGTAGAGAAAGGTGATGAAAGAAGTAGTAGAAACACTGAGACTTCCAGCCGGGCTGGCGTTGTTTTATAGGCTCCTAATCAGCCAGTTGGCTGAGTTGCCAGATAGCGCCATGTATTCCATTGTATACATTATTATCCTAATCAGCCAGTTGGCTGAGCCAGAGACGCCTGAAGAAGAGAGAGACGCCTGAAGAAGAGAGAGATGCCTGTAGGAGGGAGAGACGCCTGTAGGAGGGAGAGACGCCTGAAGAAGAGAGAGATGCCTGTAGGAGGGAGAGACGCCTGAAGGAGAGAGGATAGGTGCACATGCAGGAGTACACATGCTGGAGGTACACATGCAGTAGGTACACATGCAGTAGGTACACATGCTGGATGTACACATGCTGGAGGCAAACATGCAGGAGAGAGAGAGAGAGAGGCGCCTGAAGGAGAGAGAGAGAGCTGAAGGAGGGAGAGAGACACCTGAAGGACAGAGTGGAGTTCTCCCCCAATTTTTTCGTTTCCCTAACCTAAGAGGCCACTATGGGGTTTACCAAAGGGCATGAAATAGAAGGAGCAGAGCTCCTTACTCGGCCGGAGCCGAGGGGGGAATGGTTCTTCATCACTTCGCGATCTTTTATATCCTCTATTCTGGCTGAGTTGCCAGAGCGCCATGTGTCCCATTAATCGTGTAGCGATTGCACATCAATTATCATTATTATTATTATTATTTCTACAATGAAACGGGTTCGGGTCGAAGAACGGGCGAGAGATCTTCCCCCCCAATATATATATATATATATATATATATATATATATATATATATATTATTTATTTTATAACATTTAATTTTAGTTTAGAAGCAAATTTGACTTCATTGACTTAAGAAACAAATAACATAGTTTACCTTCGAAAACGTCATAAATAGAAAAACTTCATTTTACGGTAAACTATGTTATTTCGATTTGAAGATGAACGAAACAAATAACATAGTTATCCATAATTCCAGATAGCGCCATGTGTCCCATTAATCGTGTAACAAATAATAACGGCTGTTATTCCAAATGTACCTGTATATAATAAACTAATGAATCATATAAATACCACAATATATGGTTATACAAGATTCAACCGTATAAAATAACACAAGCCGCTTTCATTACGCTTTAATAGAATTAGTAAAGTTACCCTATTTCGTTAGACAGAAAACGAATTTTGATAAGGATTACCCAACTAATTATCCACCATTCAATAAATAATAGCAAACGTGAATAAAGAGTTCCAATTCAATGGGTAAACTATATCGACATAAGCTTATTATTGTAACGTTTGCTCCCAATTTCCCTAAAAACAGTAAAACCAATTATGAAACTTCATTTAAATACAGCTGTATTAAACTTGAAGATGAACGAAAACAAATAACATAGTTATCCATAATTCCAGATAGCGTCATAAACTTGAAGATGAACGAAACAAATAACATAGTTATCCATAATTCCAGATAGAGCCATGTGTCCATTAATCGTGTAACACATATATAACGGCTGTTATTCCAAATGTACCTGTATATTAATAAACTAATGAATCATATAAAATACCACAATATATGGTTATACAAGATTCAACCGTATAAAATAACACAAGCGCCTCTTTCATTACGTTTTAATAGAATTAATTGAAGATGAACGAAGCAAATAACATAGTTATCCATAATTCCAGATAGCGTCATAAACTTGAAGATGAACGAAACAAATAACATAGTTATCCATAATTCCAGATAGCGTCATAAACTTGAAGATGAACGAAACAAATAACATAGTTATCCATAATTTCCAGATAGCGTCTAAACTTGAAGATGAACGAAACAAATAACATAGTTATCCATAATTCCAGTAGAGCCATGTGTCCCATTAATCGTGTAACACATATATATCGGCTGTTATTCCAAATGTACTTGTATATATATAATAAACTAATGAATCATATAAAATACCACAATATATGGTTATACAAGATTCAACCGTATAAAATAAACAAGCGTCTCTTTCATTACGTTTTAATAGAATTAATTGAAGATGAACGAAGCAAATAACGTGTTATCCATAATTCAACCAACCATAGAATACAGAATTATATATATATATATATATATATATATATATATATATATATATATATATATATATATATATAAAGCAATGTGCACCACAATATGGTAGATGAATTAAATAATTACACACTTAATTGAAATATAGATGTATATAGTGGATTATATGCAAAATATAACATCAACTTGAGATTCCTTGAAGTTGAACGAAGCAAATAACATAGTTACCTTCGAAAACGTCATAATAGAGATATTTAATTTATGGCTAACTATTTCGATAAGTTTACTATATTTATATCAGTCTTTTAAAATCTTCTGATATATATAATATATATATATATATATATATATATCATGAAAATCAGGAAAATAACAAACGTGTATTAATTTAAATGAAACATACGAGCTCATTCCCCAACCCGCGTTATATATATATATATATATATATATATATATATATATATATATATATATATATATATATACCCTTTGGATAACCTTTGGTTAGCTTCCGCCCGAATTATTCATTCTGACGAAGGTCAAGCTTTCCACTCCACCTTAGACCTACAGTTTCAACCATCAACAGTCCCGCGTCTTAACCACTAGGACACGTAGGGCACCCATTTATCTGCCAACCACTTTCTTTTATTATGTATAATGACCACCTTAGACCTACAGTTTGAACCATCAACAGCCCCAGCGTCTTAACCACTAGGACACGTAGGTGTCCATTTATCTGCCAACCACTTTCTTTTATTATGTGTAATGACCACCTTAGACCTACAGTTTGAACCATCAACAGCCCAGCGTCTTAACCACTAGGACACGTAGGGTGCCCATTTATCTGCCAACCACTTCTTTTATTATTTCAATAGAATATTATGGTCTATTACATTATTACACCTTGCCCAGATCCAATAACCTCAATTAGTAATAATAACAATTATCTCTCATACACTATATATATATATATATATATATATAATATATATATATATTATATATATAGAAAGAGAGCGAGAGTTTTGTTCAAATAAAGGATTCCATTTACAGTATAATGAAAAGGTACGACTTGGGATGTCATTCGATTACTGAGAGTTATTAGCAATGAAGTTCAGTAGAGATTACCCCATAGGACACGTAGGGTGCCATTTATCTGCCAACCACTTTCTTTTATTATGTGGAATGACCACCTTAGACCTACAGTTGAACCATCAACAGCCAGCGTCTTAACCACTAGGACACGTAGGGTGCCCATTTATCTGCCAACCACTTTCTTTTATTATGTGTAATGACCACCTTAGACCTACAGTTTGAACCATCAACAGCCCGCGTCTTAACCACTAGGACACGTAGGGGGCCCATTTATCCGCCAACCACTTTCTTTTATTATGTGTAATGACCACCTTAGACCTACAGTTTGAACGGCGGGTCGATGCAAGACAGTCGGCAGGAGACTACCGTTGATATCTCCGGTGACTCCGCACTCAGGACGGGGGCATCCATGCCACCAGCAACCGTTAAAGGAGTTACACAGTCTTCACACCAGTGACACGGTTTTCACTTAACCCATCAACCCAAAAAACACGTCCATTAATCTAATGGGACTTCACCCGTTTTGCGGGCGTGCTTTATGTATACACCTGTCTGTTGCTGTAGGTGTATGAGCCAGTAAATAGCCTGTGCCGTAACTGCGGGGATTGTTTCGGTGAATAATGGCTAAGGTGTCTTTCGCATGAAGTTATTCTTGAACACCGTAAACATAATGATGCGATGATGGTTGCGACTTGCAGTGGATCGCATTTGAAAGGGATATGTACATCCTTCTAAAGGCCTGGAAACATACTCTAAGCACGCGCACATCATTCACGCAATAACGCTCACATTCATCAGCTATATTATAAGGGTTACTTTCATTAAACTGTCGTAGTATCGATCAAAGTCTTCACGTTCATCCATGCAGTCAAAATAATGTTTGGGGGGGTGGTGGGCCTACGTAGTTTAAAGTCTCGCTGGTGAGGAAAGTGTATGGGAAGTATCCTTTGGAAACTTCAGCTGCTACTCCCATCACCTTGGGTAGCTTTGCTAATTTACAAGGTGTGAATAATAAAGTATCTTTAAATTGTACATTGCCTCAGGAATCACAGATAGCAACATGACTCACGGTCTTACAGTGGGCGGAGCTTAGAATTTTCGCCTGTGCACACACACACACACACACACAAAGGAGAAAGTGAAACGCTAATTGAAACATGAGTTATTTAATAAACGTGATATTCAGTTAACACAAGAAATAACAGAAAACACAAGAAAAAACAAATGCTTAGATTTGGTGATCACAAACAACAGAAACCTAATACTTTAAAGAAAGCATTCTATTAAATACTTTTAGCCTATGTTCACGAATTAATACCTGTTTTTAAATAGACTCGACAAGAAGACCGGCTGGACTGATTTTATAGAAATTCAAGGATTCCAAGTTGATCACGAGAGAAGCTATGTAGTCATCTTCCATGCTGCAAAATCTCGTCGTTAGCCTGCCTGCTCAGAGCACCGACAAGAGGTAAAATCGAATCCACATCAACACAAAATTTTAGTCGCTAAAATAACAGCCTGAGTATTGTTCATGTTCTAAATTATCTTTGATTCGTTTTGATAAAATTGAGTAAACTGCAGCCTTTGTTTCCTGATCAGAAACTCTCCGTCTTTTTCTGGTATGGTGCAAGGCTTCGTTGCAACCATATTCACTGCACGAGTCTACTTCACAGTCGTTGCCTTCTAATCTAGATTTACACTCTTCACTAATGCATTCGATGGGTGAATAATCATCTTGGTTGATATTATTGACACCACATTCGAGAGGGCTCACTGGGGTAACGGACACTTCAGGTAATGGCGCGGACGCTTGAGGTGGGTCGGGGACAATCTCCTCAGGTTGCCCTTGTGGCGGGGCAAATATTGTGTGGGGGTAATTATGTGTTGCTTCTAAGTAAGCAAAACGGGCCTTATGTAACACAGTGGCAATTAATAATGATTTATGCAAAGATGCACCAGCTCTTCTGGAATGTCTGGATGCAATTTTACCGAGCGATATATTTATCAACTTGTATGCTTCAAACCCGTTTGGAACGTCAGATATCATGTTCACCACCTAGGAAATGGTCAAGGCACAGAGAGCTAACTAACACGACTCTATCCTCTATTACCAATCTTGTAATGAGTTAAAGTGAAAGTTTCGCCTGCCTTTATACAATGTCGTTCTGACGTCGTTATCAAGCTCCACACAGGGAATTTCCAGGAAGTAACATGAATCACGTTGCTGTTCTTTCACCTGTACACACACACACACACACACACACACACACACACACACACACCACACCACAAAGGAGAAAGTGATACGTTGGTTGAAACATGATTTATTTAATAAAATAAATATTCAAGCTATATATATATATATATATATATATATATATATTTACAAACACGTGTAATAAATAAGTTAACAACAGACACATCAATGATTATTCAAGACATATTTACAAACATGTGATAAATAAGTTAACAATGAATTTCTGTAACCCGAGAGACGACGGACGGAGTCATTACAAGCAGCTGCCGTGCTTGTAATGACTCCGTCCGTCGTCTCTCGGGTTACATAATTCATTGTTAACTTTTATTACACATGTTTTAAATATATCTTGAATATAGCATTGATGTGTCTGTTGTTAACTTATTTATTACACGTGTTTGTAAATATATATATATATATATATATATATATATATATAGCTTGAATATTTATTTTATTAAATAAATCATGTTTCAACCAACGTATCACTTTCTCCTTTGTGTGTGTGTGTGTGTGTGTGTGTGTGTGTGTGTGTGTGTACAGGTGAAAGAACAGCAACGTGATTCATGTTACTTCCTGGAAATTCCCTGTGTGGAGCTTGATAACGACGTCAGAACGACATTGTATAAAGGCAGGCGAAACTTTCACTTTAACTCATTACAAGATTGGTAATAGAGGATAGAGTCGTGTTAGTTAGCTCTCTGTGCCTTGACCATTTCCTAGGTGGTGAACATGATATCTGACGTTCCAAACGGGTTTGAAGCATACAAGTTGATAAATATATCGCTCGGTAAAATTGCATCCAGACATTCCAGAAGAGCTGGTGCATCTTTGCATAAATCATTATTAATTGCCACTGTGTTACATAAGGCCCGTTTTGCTTACTTAGAAGCAACACATAATTACCCCCACACAATATTTGCCCCGCCACAAGGGCAACCTGAGGAGATTGTCCCCGACCCACCTCAAGCGTCCGCGCCATTACCTGAAGTGTCCGTTACCCCAGTGAGCCCTCTCGAATGTGGTGTCAATAATATCAACCAAGATGATTATTCACCCATCGAATGCATTAGTGAAGAGTGTAAATCTAGATTAGAAGGCAACGACTGTGAAGTAGACTCGTGCAGTGAATATGGTTGCAACGAAGCCTTGCACCATACCAGAAAAAGACGGAGAGTTTCTGATCAGGAAACAAAGGCTGCAGTTTACTCAATTTTATCAAAACGAATCAAAGATAATTTAGAACATGAACAATACTCAGGCTGTTATTTTAGCGACTAAAATTTTGTGTTGATGTGGATTCGATTTTACCTCTTGTCGGTGCTCTGAGCAGGCAGGCTAACGACGATATTTTGCAGCATGGAAGATGACTACATAGCTTCTCTCGTGATCAACTTGGAATCCTTGAATTTCTATAAAATCAGTCCAGCCGGTCTTCTTGTCGAGTCTATTTAAAAACGGTATTAATTCGTGAACATAGGCTAAAAGTATTTAATAGAATGCTTTCTTTAAAGTATTAGGTTTCTGTTGTTTGTGATCACCAAATCTAAGCATTTGTTTTTTCTTGTGTTTTCTGTTATTTCTTGTGTTAACTGAATATCACGTTTATTAAATAACTCATGTTTCAATTAGCGTTTCACTTTCTCCTTTGTGTGTGTGTGTGTGTGTGTCACAGGCGAAAATTCTAAGCTCCGCCCACTGTAAGACCGTGAGTCATGTTGCTATCTGTGATTCCCTGCGTGATCAGTCGATTGCAGTAAGACCGAGAGATCAGACGTGTATTCAGAAGAAAAATCAGACGTGTATTCAAATGGCTACCTTTAATATTGTTTGTACAACGTTTATGAAATGGTATTCAGCAAAGTGCCAGGATGTGGTGGATACCGAAAAACTTCCTATTCCCCCTCTCCTATGCCTCTTTTAAAACCACATTGGATTGTGTGAAGTTCCAAGATGTACAAATACTCTACGGAAGTTCTGGTGAGACCATTGAAGGCTTTCGTTGCACTGACGATGTGCTGAAGTATGCTGCAGATCTAAACTTTATAAAGTCTAAAGTAAAAGAAACAACGCGTGCAGAAGAGAAGCAGCAGGTATGGATAATGAGTCTTGCGGATGGGTGGTGTGACAAGCGGCATTACGTCATGCTACACCATGTCGATTACTCATACCCTACGACTGAAAATGTGAATCTCGTGATCATGGACAATCTTAAGTATTTTTATCACTATATTAATGTATATCATGACGAGGTTCGTAGTGAGGTTGTGGCTAGTGTCCTGCGTGAGTTTTTAACAGACTTTAGAGATGAGTATCGTTTGACGGGCAGAAAGGAAAAATATGAGCATATGTTCCTCTCAAATAGTGCGCCGGTGTGTGAAGATGTTTAGTAAAACATTATAAAATATGCCTAGTTCGTGAAAATTATCGTGAAGAACTATTTCTTTATATAATGCGCAGTTGTCGTAACGATTTAGATTATTTCAATTGCCGCTATGTTGTGTGAAGACGTGTTCACGATTGAAAAGCTCGGGTCGGTAGAAATAAACCCTCGATTGGAAAAGCGTTCTTATAAACTTGTGTTTAATAATGTAGCTAACGATGAACTCTTTGTGCGTGCTTTTGATTGTATTCTAGACGTATTTAAAGATGACTTACCATCAGGTTGTAAAGTGGGAACAAAAATAGTACTGAACGATATGAAAGCCATTCATATCGAGTACAGGTTTCTTTAGGTTTCAGTTGTTTGTGATCACCAAATCTAAGCATTTGTTTTTTCTTGTGTTTTCTGTTATTTCTTGTGTTAACTGAATATCTCGTTTATTAAATAACTCATGTTTCAATTAGCGTTTCACTTTCTCCTTTGTGTGTGCACAGGCGAAAATTCTAAGCTCCGCCCACTGTAAGACCGTGAGTCATGCTACTATCTGTGATTCCCTGAGGCAATGTACAATTTAAAGATACTTTATTATTCACACCTTGTAAATTAGCAAAGCTACCCAAGGTGATGGGAGTAGCAGCTGAAGTTTCCAAAGGATACTTCCCATACACTTTCCTCACCAGCGAGACTTTAAACTACGTAGGCCCACCACCCCCAAACATTATTTTGACTGCATGGATGAACGTGAAGACTTTGATCGATACTACGACAGTTTTAATGAAAGTAACCCTTATAATATAGCTGATGAATGTGAGCGTTATTGCGTGAATGATGTGCGCGTGCTTAGAGTATGTTTCCAGGCCTTTAGAAGGATGTACATATCCCGTTTCAAATGCGATCCACTGCAAGTCGCAACCATCATCGCATCATTATGTTTTACGGTGTTCAAGAATAACTTCATGCCGAAAGACACCTTAGCCATTATTCACCGAAACAATCCCCGCAGTTACGGGCACAAGGCTATTTACTGGCTCATACACCTACAGCAACAGACAGGTGTATACATAAAGCACGCCCGCAACACGGGTGAAGTACCCATTAAGATTAATGGACGTGTTTTTTGGGTTGATGGGTTAAGTGAAAACCGTGTCACTGGTGTGAAGACTGTGTACTCCTTTAACGGTTGCTGGTGGCATGGATGCCCCCGTCCTGAGTGCGGAGTCACCGGAGATATCAACGGTAGGTCTCCTGCCGACTGTCTTGCATCGACCCGCGGTTCAAACTGTAGGTCTAAGGTGGTCATTACACATAATAAAAGAAAGTGGTTGGCGGATAAATGGGCCCCCTACGTGTCCTAGTGGTTAAGACGCGGGGCTGTTGATGGTTCAAACTGTAGGTCTAAGGTGGTCATTACACATAATAAAAGAAAGTGGTTGGCAGATAAATGGGCACCCTACGTGTCCTAGTGGTTAAGACGCTGGGCTGTTGATGGTTCAAACTGTAGGTCTAAGGTGGTCATTCCACATAATAAAAGAAAGTGGTTGGCAGATAAATGGGCACCCTACGTGTCCTATGGGGTAATCTCTACTGAACTTCATTGCTAATAACTCTCAGTAATCGAATGACATCCCAAGTCGTACCTTTTCATTATACTGTAAATGGAATCCTTTATTTGAACAAAACTCTCGCTCTCTTTCTATATATATATATATATATATATATATATATATATATATATATATAGTGTATGAGAGATAATTGTTATTATTACTAAATTGAGGTTATTGGATCTGGGCAAGGTGTAATAATGTAATAGACCATAATATTCTATTGAAATAATAAAAGAAAGTGGTTGGCAGATAAATGGGCACCCTACGTGTCCTAGTGGTTAAGACGCTGGGCTGTTGATGGTTCAAACTGTAGGTCTAAGGTGGTCATTACACATAATAAAAGAAAGTGGTTGGCAGATAAATGGACACCCTACGTGTCCTAGTGGTTAAGACGCTGGGGCTGTTGATGGTTCAAACTGTAGGTCTAAGGTGGTCATTATACATAATAAAAGAAAGTGGTTGGCAGATAAATGGGTGCCCTACGTGTCCTAGTGGTTAAGACGCGGGACTGTTGATGGTTCAAACTGTAGGTCTAAGGTGGAGTGGAAAGCTTGACCTTCGTCAGAATGAATAATTCGGGCGGAAGCTAACCAAAGGTTATCCAAAGGGTATATATATATATATATATATATATATATATATATATATATATAACCGGGTTGGGGAATGAGGCTCGTATGTTTCATTTAAATTAATACACGTTTGTTATTTTCCTGATTTTCATGATATATATATATATATATATATATATATATAGAAGATATTTAAAAGACTGATATAATTATAGTAAACTTATGTCGAAATAGTTAGCCATAAAATTAAATATCCTCTATTATGACGTTTTCGAAGGTAAACTATGTTATTTGCTTCGTTCAACTTCAAGGAATCTCAAGTTGATGTTATATTTTGCATATAATCCACTATATACATCTATATTTCAATTAAGTGTGTAATTATTTAATTCATCTACCATATTGTGGTGCACATTGCTTTATATATATATATATATATATATATATATATATATATATATATATATTCTGTATTCTATGGTTGGTTGAATTATGGATAACAACGTTATTTGCTTCGTTCATCTTCAATTAATTCTATTAAAACGTAATGAAAGAGACGCTTGTGTTATTTTATACGGTTGAATCTTGTATAACCATATATTGTGGTATTTTATATGATTCATTAGTTTATTATATATATACAAGTACATTTGGAATAACAGCCGATATATATGTGTTACACGATTAATGGGACACATGGCTCTATCTGGAATTATGGATAACTATGTTATTTGTTTCGTTCATCTTCAAGTTTATGACGCTATCTGGAATTATGGATAACTATGTTATTTGTTTCGTTCATCTTCAAGTTTATGACGCTATCTGGAATTATGGATAACTATGTTATTTGTTTCGTTCATCTTCAAGTTTATGACGCTATCTGGAATTATGGATAACTATGTATTTGCTTCGTTCATCTTCTTAATTCTATTAAAACGTAATGAAAGAGGCGCTTGTGTTATTTTATACGGTTGAATCTTGTATAACCATATATTGTGGTATTTTATAGATTCATTAGTTTTATATATACAGGTACATTTGGAATAACAGCCGTTATATATGTGTTACACGATTAATGGGACACATGGCTCTATCTGGAATTATGGATAACTATGTTATTTGTTTCGTTCATCTTCAAGTTTATGACGCTATCTGGAATTATGGATAACTATGTTATTTGTTTCGTTCATCTTCAAGTTTAATACAGCTGTATTTAAATGAAGTTTCATAATTGGTTTTACTGTTATTTAGGGAAATTGGGAGCAAACGTTACAATAATAAGCTTATGTCGATTAGTTACCCATTGAATTGGAACTCTTTATTCACGTTTGCTATTATTTATTGAATGGTGGATAATTAGTTGGGTAATCCTTATCAAAATTCGTTTTCTGTCTAACGAAATAGGGTAACTTTACTAATTCTATTAAAGCGTAATGAAAGAGGCGCTTGTGTTTTTATACGGTTGAATCTTGTATAACCATATATTGTGGTATTTATATGATTCATTAGTTTATATATATACAGGTACATTGGAATAACAGCCGTTATATATGTGTTACACGATTAATGGGACACATGGCGCTATCTGGAATTATGGATAACTATGTTATTTGTTTCGTTCATCTTCAAATCGAAATAACATAGTTTACCGTAAAATGAAGTTTTCTATTATGACGTTTTCGAAGGTAAACTATGTTATTTGTTTCTTTAAGTTCAATGAAGTCAAATTTGCTTCTAAACTAAAATTAAATGTTATAAAATAAATAATATATATATATATATATATATATATATATATATATATATATATATATATATTGGGGGGGAAGATCTCTCGCCCGTTCTTCGACCCGAACCCGTTTCATTGTAGAAATAATAATAATAATAATGATAATTGATGTGCAATCGCTAACACGATTAATGGGACACATGGCGCTATCTGGCAACTCAGCCAGAATAGAGGATTATAAAAGATCGCGAAGTTGATGAAGAACCATTCCCCCTCGGCTCCGGCCGAGTAAGGAGCTCTGCTCCTTCTATTTCATGCCCTTTGGTAAACCCCATAGTGGCCTCTTAGGTTAGGGAAACGAAAATAAATTGGGGGAGAACTCCACTCTGTCCTTCAGGTGTCTCTCTCCCTCCTTCAGCTCTCTCTCTCTCCTTCAGGCGCCTCTCTCTCTCTCTCTCCTGCATGTTTGCCTCCAGCATGTGTACATCCAGTATGTGTACCTACTGCATGTGTACCTCCAGCATGTGTACTCCTGCATGTGCACCTATCCTCTCTCCTTCAGGCGTCTCTCCCTCCTACAGGCATCTCTCTCTTCTTCAGGCGTCTCTCCCTCCTACAGGCGTCTCTCCCTCCTACAGGCATCTCTCTCTTCTTCAGGCGTCTCTCTCTTCTTCAGGCGTCTCTGGCTCAGCCAACTGGCTGATTAGGATAATAATGTATACAATGGAATACATGGCGCTATCTGGCAACTCAGCCAACTGGCTGATTAGGAGCCTATAAAACAACGCCAGCCCGGCTGGAAGTCTCAGTGTGCACTTGGCTCCTGCCAGGTGAACACCTCTCCTCCTTTCTCTCCTCCTCCTTCTTTCTCTTGGGGGATAACGCCGCCTCCAAGTTTCCCCCCCCCACCCCCCTTTCCCCCACCCCCCTTTGCAACAACCCCACCCCCTTTGCAACATTACATAATAACCTGCAACATTCCTGCACTCTCCACTTTTGCGGCTATACTACTATCCTCTTCGGGTGGATACAGAAAAAGTTTTTCTGTATCCACCCGAAGAGGATGCCAGTGGGCATCGAAACTGTTGTGGAAATAAACTCTCTCTATTAGAGTGGGTTTTAATTATCATATATACTGTACGTACAGTCTATCAAATAGGTAAAATACTGCAAGATAAACACAAATAGAATTTCAAATTAGTTCTGATACCAATTACAAATAGCTGGTTTGTTTTTCAATCTCGTTTAAAGCCTTCGTGTGTGTGTATATATATATATATATATATATATATATATATATATATATATATATATATATATATATATATACACACTAGGGTGATTCAAATATGGGGGTAAAAAAATTTTTTTTATATTTTAATGTGTTCAACCCTTTAAATGGTTCATTTCAACATAAAAACAACTCTCCTAAAATATTTTAGCAAATTTTTAATTTTTAGGGGTTGCTACCAGCAATTAAAAATTGACAGAACGACTCAAATTGTCAAATTTTTCCACACCACCCAGGGGGTACAGTACAAGCGCATTGCTTTTTTTAATGTGGAAAGCTCCCCCGTAGGTCCTACCATAACCACAAGCATGCATAATTTAGCTAGCATGATATTTGAGACATTAGCTGTCCTTACTTCATCAATGTTTCTTTCTTTCTATCAGGGTAAACAGCCCTGTAGTTTTTCACTACTTGTAGAAAGAATTGTTTTTGATCATCATGTGTTAGTATTTTATTATATTCATCCATTAATTTTACTCCTCTTTCCGCTATATCATTCACGACTTTCCACTGTTTGATAGATTTCTTAGCGGAGTTATGCTCTTCATCATTATGCCATTCTTTAGCATATTTGAGTACAAATTTTGAACTAAATTCTGTTATTGTAAAGAATCTTTGAGTATTTGATGACAAAATCTTCTAATTTCTTCGTTGGAATAAGTGCAGGATCTAGAAAAGCCCATTTTGCAGGAAGAGTTTCTGTTGTATTTTGCAAGGCCTTTACAATTTTGTTTTTCGTTTCAGTAGGCACTTCATCATCATAAAAGGCCAAGGCTACCAGTTCTTCTGATAGGTACCAGAGGTGACCTAACAGTTTTTTAATAGCAACAAATGCATTGTGGTCATTTATTTGTTTGTAGACTACAAGATTCTGTAATAATTCCAGAGCAAGACGAGGAGCGCAAGATGGCACAGGAGCTGTAAACCATGCCTTTACATATAACCGAGTAGCAAATAGACAGATGTCTTTTAGTCCTTTTTTGTCTTTTACTTAAATTTTGAACTGAGATTTGAACATAAAATTTTTTAATGAATATGTAATTTTGGCCATCCACCTAGCCCGATGAAGTCCCGCTGGATGTTTAAATTTGATTCCACCTTTTGGTTCACCTCCCAAAAAAATAATTGTTAACTGCAATAGTTCTAGGTAATCGTCTCTTGGTTGGAATGTATCTAGTTGATTTGTTGTAAATATAATTATGTCATCTTTGATGTCATGAATATTTTCATAGATATCTGGATCTGATAATGCTGTCTCGTAGTCCTCCTTATTAATGCTTGACCATTTTTCTCTGAACTTCTTAAAAAGGACTATATCTGGGCCAGAAGATGGTGATAAGACTTTGAAACAACAGCTTCCAGCATAATTTCAAATATATGGTGTCGACATGCCAGCCACAATAAATCGTTGTCGAATTTTTGTTCTAGAAGAATAGCTGCACCATTTCTAGGACTAGTATTGGCTGCCGTTGTATTGAAACACACGCATTTTATTTGTTCGCAGATGTCCCATTCAAGCGATGTCTGATTGTTTGCATTAAAAAGAGACGCATTTCTGTCACTCAATTTTGCAACATCAAGACTTCCTAATAATTTATCATCAAACAATTTTCTACGTTTGCCAACCTTACTTTTCCATGTTGAAGGTTGTGCAGCACAGAAACCAGATTCATCACTTTTACTCTCCTCTGATTCTGATTATGTACTGGTGAGTATGACAGCCTCTCACTCTTCTTTCTTTTGATCTCTTGTTTCTGCTTTCCTCTTTTCATAACGTTGTTGCTTTTCTGCTGCTCTTTGCTCTTTTTTAGCAACAGCCTTATCAATGGTACCCATTTTTCCATGACGTCCTTTCTCACGTTGCATTTTCAAGAAATTCTTATCATCTTCTATTTTTATAAGCTGCATAGCATTCTCATGAGCAATGTCAAATAAGTTTTCCAGTTTATCTTTCCATTTTCTTCTTTATTATTTAAATTTGATCTTTTCAATTTGTTGCTTTGTTTTCTTAAGCAGCTGTCATTCCTTCAGTATTCCTTGAATTTATCTACTACATGTATTCTTTGTTTTGCTGGTATTCCTGCTTTTTCCAAACTGCTAGCACATCATCTGCAGTAGAGCAGCATGATTCTCTAATGTCTTGCTTTTTAATATTTCTGTAGTGCATGAAGAGGGCCATCATTTCCTTCTCTGATGGTAATACGGATGTTTTTAGTACTGCAGAGGGCTGCCCAATTAGCCATACTTCAGTTTCTTTTCTGTAGAACTTCTCCAAATGAGCAACTGGGTGATGGTGAGTTAGGCCTAGCTTCCATAATCAATTAATTGGTATCAAAATTACGAGTTCCAAGCAACAATTAAAAGCAAGCTAGTATATAAACCATTAATTAAAAATTCTGAAATATAAACAATTAAACATAAAATCATAAGTTGTAAAAACAAACAAATGAAAAAGAGGGAAACTTTGACGCCTGGTAGCACATAGTAAATTTTATTTAAAATTCACCAAATTTGGCATACACTACTTTTTGTCATAGGGAACAAAAAATACAGGTTGAACAATTTAAAAAAAAAAACTGATTTTTTGAATCACCCTAATACACACACACACACACACACACACACCTCATGACCTAGTAGCAATTCCGTGCGTTGGTCTCTCTTTACATGAAGGTCAAGCTGGTGGCTCCGCTCTAAGCTGGCTTGGTGGAGGAACGAGTTGCTCTCTTGCGGTCTTCACCTCCCACTGTCCTCACATACACTCGGCTCATCTGGTACCATCCTGAGCCAGGCATCTAGTCTTCTTTTGAAGACTTCAACTTTGACCCCTGTCACGTTTCTGAGGTCCTTTGGAAGCTGGTAAAAGTCTTGGGCCCCTGACAACCAAGCTGTTTTCCTTCAGTGTTGAAGAGGTCCCTTGTCGGGCTTTAATTTGGAACCCTACACATTCTGCCTTCTATTTTCCAGTGTTGTTTGGATAGCAACTGGGTTTAGTTTGAGGTTTGGTACCAGTTTATCGATCATTTTCCAGGTATATATTTTAGTTTGTGTATATATGTATATATATATAATATATATACATACACACACATAGCGATCAGATTCTGCGCTATTTCCACATAACCACGACAAGATGGCGTCACATCGCGAGCCACACTCAAAGCATTCTTTTTTTTTGAACGTCACACCTCACCCTCGTTATAAGACTCCTGGGCAGACGCCTCGATTCCTCTTCTCTGAAGAATCTTCAGTAACACGCCAGATACCATCATGCAAATAAACGTTTGTAGCAGGCCCATTTTGGCCTTACGTCATTCACTAATAACCTCGCACGTTATTAATATTGAAGTCATTATTCAAGCCTACATTTATTCATTTCAACTGAACTTGCATTCAAACAACTTCAACCTTTTATTTTGTCTCATTCATAAATCATTTATTTTTAAATAAAGGAAGAAAATTCATTCTATTAATTCCGTTAATTAATAATATTAATTGGCCTGCAAAGACCAATGGTGACCCCAGCCTCAAGCAATCAATAATCATTAACATTAACACTCATTAACTTAACAATTAACATTATTATTATTATTATTATAGTGCCAACGAAGTAATATATAGATATATAAACCTATTATCCCCAGTATAATACGCTTAACTGATTTAGTCCGAATACCTCAATGGAATTAGAAAGAATATCTTTAATGTCATTAAGATGAGTGACGGCAAATTTGTATAAAATTATATATATATATATATATATATATATATATATATATATATGAGAGAGAGTATAATTTTGTATTTGGTTTATTTAATACCTTTAAATTATTTTCCTATTCGGGTTATAGAAAATTGTTAGTAATATTTTATATTTCAACTGCCATCTTGTTTACAGACTTATCTCAAAAAAGTGATGCCAGACGTAAGAAGTCTTTTTAAGAGAAATATAAAATTTGTAGATCAGAAACCTTGAAAATTTTTAAAAAACTTGCCACAGGACGTCACGCAGTTGTTTTACATTGATTTTAGTGAGAGCAATATTGACTGAAGTGACGTGACAAAACTAGGGTTACCAACTTTTAAATTAAAAAAAAAGCAAAGGTATGCCCGACCAACGAGTCAACCTTATCGGTACTAATGACAAAACCTGCCTATACCTAGTCACACTACGCTTGTACAAAATTTCATACTGTTTTGTGAAATTGAGGAAAAGCCAATCATATCAGTCTATAAATTTACAAAACCACTATAGCCATTAAAGTTTTTAGTTTCACATCCAAAAGCCAATGAGACAAAATTTGTGAAGTTGCGCTCAAAATCTAAGTAGCTCATGAGCTTAAAGTAAATGTTTAGGTCTCACTGGCTTAAAATTTATGTTCAAAATCGTTTGTATGTAGGGTGGCCAGACGTCCGGCTTTAGGCCGGACAGTCCGCCTTTTGAGCACACTGTCCTCTATCCGGAGCCACCTTGAGCCGGACGTTAATTTGTCCTCCTTTTTGGGGTCTGGCTAAAAAGAATTATATAAATTACCTCAGGTACACTTAAAATAGCGGGTACTGAAGGCCATAATAACCGTTAACGTATTTTTATTATATGTAGTTGGCAACCCTGCTGATACGCCGCATTTGTTTTCAATTTCATAACTACGAGTCGGACAGTCAGTCTGCCCAAGGAGTAAAAATGAATATTCATTTCTTTCAGTTTATTATATATATATATATATATATATATATATATATATATATATATTAACGTACGGCCACATACGCAGTGTCCTCCTTTTTGGAAACTTGGAAATGGCCACCCTATTTGTATGCGTCTCAAATCATTTATGTTATAACGCAAATGTGGACTGACTAAATATAGGTAGGCTTTTCTAATGAACTAGTTCCATTTGAAGTAGGCCTAACATTGTTATTAACTTACCCTGGTATAGTTGTATTTATTATTTGCAGACGTTTACTAACTGCAATTTTGGTTCCTGAATTACGTCATTACTAAATATCATATGTGAAATAAAATTAAAAACGAAATTTTCAAAATTACACACACACGCGCATATATATATATATATATATATATATATATATATATATATATATATATGACAAAAACTGGAAACTCCGTTCAAAGCGGAGAGTTGGCAATCCTCCCTAGACCAAACTTGTCAGAAACGTGTTTGTGATAAGTTTGAAATAGACATGGCTTTTCCCATTTTTTGTCATGTTACTTCATTTAGCTCACTTCGCTCAGTAGATTTGAGAAAGACATCGTGAAGACTGAAAACAGTTTCATGTCTGCTGGTGACACGTCAGCAACATGCGCCACTCTCATGTCACTTTGGAGTGTGGCTTGCCTAAAGGTTCATATGTGTTATAAAGGTCAACAGCGAGGCTTACAAGATTTTTGAAGAACATGCGCAGTCCTTGAAACCTGGCCTCTCGCCCAGCTCCGATCACATAGGCCATAGACCCTATCAGAGTCAGTCCTTCGCAGATTATTCTGATGTAGAAACTGGTTTCTGTCCACGAGAACCCCATTATGTAAAACTCACCTGCACAAGTGTAGAGAGAGAGGTCTCGTTAGTCACGTGATCATGTTGCGTATACGTTAAATCAAAGTTATTTTTCTGTTTATACCATTGAACGGTGAAACAGAAATTCTTCATGAGTTGTTGAAGACAGTGAAATTACTTCGGAATTAATTAACCCTTTAATACCCATGAAGGGTATTTCCTCAGACAGAATAAAATTATTTGATATTAACTAAAAGAAAATTTGTAGAGTGCAGCTTAGTGCCAAAGATTAACGTAGATCTGGAAAGGTTTTCCACTTTGAGATACCATATTATGAAAATACCCATGTTCTGACGGTTACTTTTTTTTTTTAAACTAATTACAGTTACTAGTTACTAGGGGAAGGTGGGACAACTCGGGACCCGTAAGGAAATCACAATTTTATAGGCATATAGGACGAGTATTTGGACGCATTAAATACAAAAACTTTTATCTTCACCTCCGGTACCACCTTTTATAGCGTTCTAGCTTTGCATTAGGTGTAACTGGAATTTGAGAAAGCCATTGCAATTTTTTGGTTAAAAATCGTGGGGGCAACTCGGAACCCGGGGTTCCTTTTGGCCCCTTTTCCCAAATTTCAGTACCATACGGTCACTGATGAAATTTCAGACACGACGATACATGAAAATCAAACACTGATCCACAAGTAGCTTACACACAAAAAGCGACAAAATAAGTTCTTTCAGCTTTGGAATTATGAACAGGGTCGTAGCTAATGGTAATCTCCAGGGAAGGCTACTGGTAATATAGGGGAGGCTACATAGTACCGATAATATAGGGGAGGCTACATAGTACCGATAATATAGGGGAGGCTACATAGTACCGATAATATAGGGGAGGCTACATAGTACCGATAATATAGGGGAGGCTACATAGTACCGATAATATAGGGGAGGCTACATAGTACCGATAATATAGGGAATTCTTTGTAAAAATAAAACCTATGTTAGTTAAAATTTTATATATACACCTATTTATTGGACCACGTCAATTAGACAATTACAAAACTGAATTCTAATTCTAAAACTACTTGGTACTTTATTTTAGTTAATCTATATTTAGGGCTTAAGGGAGGCTCAAAAATTTCCAGGGCGGCCCCAAAGCTACGGTCCTGGTTATGAATCAAGGAAAAATTCGCCGATGATCGATCAAATGGAGAAAAAATGAGACTTTCTAATTTTTGCCGAGCTGCATGGCGCAACCCATCAAGTACCACCGTCTCAAGGCCACTGATCAGTGTCGGCACCGACGGAGATAGATTAAAGCTAGATGGCAGCACTCGTTTGGGCCGTAGAGGGGGTGTTCTGAGTTGCCCCGGGGACCCGAGTTGCCCCACCTTCCCCTGCCTCAAATAAACTAGTTGCAATTACTAGTTACTATTTCAAAAAGTTAACTAGTTACTAGTTACTTCAAAAAGTTATTTTCGACATTTTTTTCTGGTTTTAGTGAGCATCTGCTACTGATAAAAGTACTTTCCGTGACAAGTGATACTTGCCAGGATGTCACTTATTTCAAATTAATTGCGACTTAACGACTAAACAAAATTATTTTATCCTATTAGCATTAGATATATGCTATCAATAAACTTGCACTGTGCCCAATAAACTTGCATTGTGCTCAACTTGTTCATCGAGCAACTTCCACGTAGTTCTGGCTAACTGTCGTGTGCGTATTGACGAACATTACATTTCAAACTGAAAGCAGCACACACTCGCAAAATTTAATTGTGTCATTTAAACAGTTGTAAATATGTTAATGATTATATTATTTGGATATAAATTTGGTGGAAATTATTTTGATATGTTCTTATTTAACTGTAAAATTTTCAGATCCCTAATTATCATGTTTCCAGAACAGTAACTCTTCAAACAGGACGCGTTTTCTTGGCGAACCATTAGACAACTTGGCGGAACTACGCGATCGCACTGAAGAATGTTTAGAACAAATTCCATAACATCAAATTCAGGCTGCTTTTCGCCAATGGAAACGACGTGTGATAACAGTGATTAATGAAAATGGTGGTCATATCGCACATAAATCTTATTAGTGTCTGTTTGTTTCCACTGAAAGTTGATGTTTTAATGCGGAAAGCCATTGTTTTGAACCTTCAGTTTAGACAGTTATAACTATCTTTGTAATTATGTTATTTGAATAAAAATTTCGTGAAATTTATTTGGATATTATCTTATTTAACTGCAAAGTTTTTAGATAGATACTAATCATATTAACGGAACAGCGGCTCTTCAAACAGGACGCGGCTTTTCTGCGCCACCCAATATACGAGTGCGGTCAGAAAATAAATTTACACGGCGTATTATTTCCTAACTCAAGGACCTACATTGATTATGTTTGTATCAGGTGAATTCGTTAATCATTGTTGGCAACACTGCACGTCGATTCGGCTGCCATCTACCGTACATTGGTTATATGAGTCAGTTGAACATGGCGGCTCGACTGGAACAGTGCCCTTCCCTACGGAGCAGTCCAGGACGTTTACGTTTAATGGCTCCTCGTAAACGTTCTAGTGTTGAACAATATGCAGCTGCATTGATTATCGTGCCTTTTTGCATGAAGTCTGCGAACAAAACGCCTTTGTGATCCTAAAACACGGTAACCATCACTTTGCCAGCGGACCTCACAATCTTGAACTTCTTTGGTCGCGGGGACCCAGAGTGTTTCCATTCCATGCTGGCACGTTTTGTTTCCGGAGTACGGTGCTAAACCCATGTCTCGTCTCCTGTGACAATGCGCTCGAGAAATTCTTGACCACTGACAGACTCGGAATATCGTTGCAGAAATGACGGGGTCTCGACCGGAACAGTGCCCTATGTTCAACCGACTCATAAAACCAATGTACGGTAGATGGCAGCCGAATCGACGTGCAATGTTGCCAACAATGATTAACGAATTCACCTGATAAAAACATAATCAATGTAGGTCCTTTAGTTACGAAATTATACGCCGTGTCAACTTATTTTCTGACCGCTCCTCGTACATACGAGGTCTGTTCAAAAAGTATCCGGACAGGGTGTTTGTTTTTAGAACAAGGTCACGCTCGGAGTTGTGACTGTGCTAAACATGTCTCTGCATGTCGAGACAAGTTGACTGATAGGGTTGCACTTCATTGTGTAGCGTCAGTCCACTGTGGTGAGCTGATAAAGTTAAACGTGTTTTGTTTCGCAGCGCTTTCTTACAATGTCGGAGAGTGCAGAGCAACATATTGAAGGTGAAAGTGTTGTGCACCATGAATATGCTCCACAGGGACAAACAATCAACAAGGAGTTTTACATTGAAGTGTTGAGAAGTCTACGCGAAGCAGTTCGGAGGAAACGGCCACAGAACAGAAGTGGGAGTCCGGAGACTGGATGTTTCATCGCGATAACACGCCATCTCACTCGTCGCACCTTGTCCAGCAATTTTTGTCCACCTGCCCCCTCCGCCCCCCCCCCAAGTACAGCAGCCTTCATATTTGCCGGATTTGGCTCCATGCAACTTTTTTTTGTTTCCGAAGCTCAAACAAACCCTGAAAGGACACCGATTCGATGATGTTGAGACCATTAAAAGAAATTCGACGGAGAACCTTTTGGCCATTCCGAAAAGTGCTTTCGAAAAATGTTTTCAACAGTGGCAGGATCATTGGGCAAAGTGTGTGGCTTGAGAAGGAGAGTACTTTGGGGGAGATTATGGCTCAAACCTTGTAAGTACTATATTCTGTCTATAATCCCATCAGTCAGGATACGTTTTGAACAAACCTTATATATATTAAGGGTGTGCGATTCGGATATCTTTATTTCGATTCGATTTTCGATTCGATTCGGCCACTTGTTTTCGATTCGATTCGACTGCGACTGTGCACTGCACTCACCTATACTTTACAATTTACATGCACCACCACCAACAGAACAACATACATGCACCAGCAACAACATACTGAAAAGCGTAATAAACAACTGAACCCGAAGAACCGGTCCAAATTTGTCACACCGCAAGGCGCGCGCACGTGACTCTGTGACATCACAAAATCAAAAGCTGACCATGCGCATTGAGCGCACTCAGATCTTTATAAAAGCGTAATCTCTCAAATAGCCAACTATTTTATAACGTTATTATATTATTATGTTATATATAATATATATATATATATATTATTTTTTTTTCAATTGTTATTCCACGGTTTCGACATTCCATGGTTTTCGGGTAGTGCCAGTTTATCGTCTCGACAGGTTACAGTTAGCGAGTCGAAGAATCGAAATTTTTTAGCTCTAAGTCGGGTCGGGTTTCGATTCTTTTACTGAATCGACCCGAATCGACATTTTCGATTAATCGCACAGGCCTAATATATATATATATATATATATATATATATATATATTATATATATATATATAAAATAAAGAAAAAACATTATTAGAAAGAACAAGAATTATTAGAAAAAAAATGCAATTATTCCTATGGTTCCTGAATTATGGGCCACCCGGTATATATATATATATATATATATATATATATATATATATATATATATATATATATATAAAATTCCTTGACGAGGTGTACTTCTGAATACACGAAAGATCTTGTAATAATTTTTCTTTTGCCTCATAATATTAACCTTTAAGGCAGAACTTTGGGGACACCCTGCATATATGCATATATTATACTTTAAATTTAAACGAAGTTAAAAATGGCGTCAATAGGTGCAAAGAAATAAAATATCGGATTATGCAAGACCATTAATCTATTTCCGTTTTTATTTATTTATTTTTTATTTTTAAACGAACCTCGACCTTTTTTTTTTAACCAAGGTATAGATAGCCACAGAGGGGAGTCTGTATTTCATATTGGTTATCGGAAAATAGATTAAAATAAATAAGTCCATAAAAAAATACTCCTAGTGACGTCACTCTGGAAACACCATCTGGGAGAAATGAAGATAATGGCTACACTTCAGTTTTCAACATTGTATAATCTTTTTAAAGTTATCGCAATCCTTTATAATTGAACTTTCTGGCGAGATCAATTTTCAGTTTAATCTTAGCTATCCGCTAATTAAAGAAAAAGATGTATTTTTGTACTGAAAGTCACCTGTTTGAAAGTCCTATTTGGGAGGGGGGGGGTCTTGAAAATTTATCTAACTGTGGAAACAGTTTTTCAGAAATTTTGGGTATGAGCCATGACAAGATTAAGTTGTAAGACCATTGTGATTTATTAAAATTGTACGGTCACTTTAAGAGATTAAATTCTGAACAAAAAATCATTTTTAGCTGGGTATGGTTACTATACGGAGAAAATTTTACATTGTAAATACTGTATATGATTTGTATCAAGATCGCAGAAAAGTGACCAGTTTGGTCGGATGGTCACTATACAAAGATGGTACGCTTATGGCTTCGTACACTACATAATCTTTCTATATAATTTCCTATGGTCACTATACAAAGATGGTACGCTTATGGCTTCGTACACTGCATAATCTTTCTATATAATTTCCTATGATGGTTTTCTACGGTGGTTTTCTAACCTTTGACCAGTGGTTTTGGTTTCTTCCACAAATAGCAACTGCATGGATCTTCACTGCTCCTATTTTGAGTCTTATTGACACGTGCCCAAGGGTTGATGGCAAGAGCTGCTATGGGTTCCTTGCTGTATTTGTGTCTTGAAAATAAGGAAACAATATTTAGGGTATATATATATATATGTGTGTATATATATATATATATATATATAATATATTTTTTTTTTTTTTTTTTTTTTGCCCTCGAGGCGTTTGAGTGGTTCCTTATGGGAAAGTTAAAGTGCTCGGATTCGCTCCTCACCGTCTTCTCTCTTCGGTTGAAAGCCGACTGTAATTTAACGCGGGGGATGATAAAGGGATGTATCAAGCAATAAATTCCGCTTATTGTGGGTCTTAGCTCCGCCTCACTATCTGTTGAAGCTTTTACATAATTATCGTACACTGTCAATAATTCGATAGTGTTTATCTCAGCTTACATAAAAAACTTCCTGACCTCAAAACTACCAACTAATTATTATTATTATTATTGATTTATCCTCGGAATAAGGAAGCCATTCTAATATATATATATATACTGTACAGTGTATATATATATATATATATATATATATTTTATTTATTTATTTATTTTTAATTTTTTTCCAATGTACATTTCTTTCCCAGTTTCGGTTGTCATAGCAACCCTTCTCATGAAGGGTAAGGCGACGATTGATTATCGCGATATCGGCGATTATCGCCAAGCCCTACTCTGGGTTTCTTATTTTTCTACTAATCTTTGTGTTATCGGCAAACGATATTACTGTGGTGTCCCTGGTAACGTCCTCATCTATGTCAGTTAGCATGATTGTGAAGAGAAATGAAGCTAATACTGTTCCTTGTGATCATGAGCTTAGGACTTCTGATTCTGATGAAGATATTCCTTGGACTGTAACGACTTGCTGCCGCTCACTAAGGAAATTATATATCCATTTTCCTATTTTCCTGTTATTCTCATATACTTCAGTTTATGTATTATAGTTCCATGGTCACACTCGTCGAAAGCCTTGGCAAAGTCTGTGTATATTACATAGTTTTCATTACTTTCCATTGCCTCAGTAATGTTGTTGTTGTGTTCCATTAGTTGTAATAGGTTTGATCTTCCTGACCGGAATCCATGTTAATATATATATATATTATATATATATATATATATATAATATTTGAGATAAGTAATGCGGAATACAAAATTGAACACGTAATGCAGCAAAATACATTTAATACACAACATTAAGAGTTTTCTCATTTTAAATAAGTTATGCTAATTAATTTACGTTTTCTTTATTTCACTTAAAAAAGAAAACGGATGTTGTACTTCCATAATTAAATTTATTATTTCTGCCTTAGCTTATAAGGGTAAATCTTACCTAATCCTTTCTGTCTTTGGAATATGTGAATAAAATAGTGCTGTTAAACTTGATAAATACCAATGCATTAATTCTTTTCAAATTCAAACTAGATTTAGAAATTATATTCTGTTTTAAAACTTTTGTTTGAGAGAGAGAGAGAGAGAGAGGGGGGGTGGGGGCTTACCTTTTAACTATCTCTGAAATGAAAAATGTTCTGTTTTGGCCCTTAATTGTAAGATGATGGCTCCTGTTATGGCAAGTGAGTAGAAGTGGAACGTGAGAGGCCAATAGAGGGGCTTTGCTCCCTCCTGGCAGGGGATTAGAGGTCGATGGGGAAGTCAGGAGGTCATGAAGTGTTGTTGCCAAAGTTACAGAAACCTGTGATAGATAGACAAATAGATAAATAAACTAGTTTAGTAATGAAATAATTAATAAATTGTGTTCTATTCTGCATTTTATGTTATTTATTCAGGAAATAAATGCATTTTAAAAAAATATATTTTAGTTACTCATAAAATATTTTTAAATGTGTAATTGATGTTTAGGGCTACGGTGTAGCCAATGTCGGGATCACCTGAAGATCAGGCCCCCCAGCCTTCTTTAGTTAGCCTTATAAGGCGAACTAACAAAAATATCAAGACTTAACCTAACCAGTCATTAGGTTAACTGTACACCCTTGACGATGCAGATTTTCCAAATTTGGCACGCGCGTTGCTCCATTTCCGAGATTTCGACGTACTGCAAAAACACACCCTCCCTTTAAGCGCTCCAACCAACTACTGACACATGGTAGCAGATTTTGCTTCCGAATGCAGACGCCAGAGGGCAGGAAGACTCACATATGTAAACGGTTATTTCTTATTTGCATTCATTTGTCCGTAGCAATAAAATTATCGATACTTTGCCTATGTTCTTATATATACAGTATATATATATATATATATATATGGGATGAATTTCACAATAAAACACGTGAAATGAATAAATGCTGCAAACCCACAAGGAAAAAGAAAAACGATTCCAAGGCCTTTCGTGTAGCTTTGAATACACGAAAGGCCTTGGAATCGTTTTTCTTTTTCCTTGTGGGTTTGCAGCATATATATATATATATATATATATATATATGCTAGAGCTCCGCCCATTTTATGACGTGTTTATGTCACTATCTTTCAACCAGTCCGGAATACAGAGGCCTCTAGCGGCCTATGTCCTTCCCCCGCCTCAGTTACCCCTATCTCCCAAGTCTCATGCAAATCTGTCCAGTGGTTTGGCTGACCATAAGAAACAAAGAAAGTTCGCAGGCAGTTCGACCGTCACAGTTATTAGTATAGATCAAGCAATGGTTGTTTTTGTGTCTCCATTTTTAAAGTGTAATTAACAGTGCCATAGAGTGCCATTCTATACTGTATGGTGGGAGTGTTCAATCTTATCGCAAAATCTAAGGTCATATGACGGAGGAGACCTTTATGTGGGATCCGAACCACGTGTCGCTACATAATCTATATGCAGAGAACGGTGCCCCATCTAACTATACCCAGATCCAATATCGTTAACTTCGCTGATCGATGGAAAACGGTGTTAAGACATTCGGGCACTTTAAACCTTTGAATCGGGTTTTCCTATAGTTGTGTGTGTGTGTGTGTGTGTGTAAATCTTCGATTTACTACGAATTGTAGTAAATCTGTAGTAATCTGTAGTAACTGCAAACTCTAACAAACCAGCGATAGTAATCAGAAGAAATTCTTGCGTAAAAGATAATATCTGACACCCTTATTTTCCCCACACGGAGGAGAGTGGGTGGGCATAAACTCAGAAAGTCACCTGAGCCAATCAATCACAGGATAAATAGTCAGTCTAACCCGGGACCTTCACAGCCTGAGCTCACCTCCAACCAATCGAGCCAAGGGAAAACTTTAAATTTGAGTTAAAATTATCTAGAGTGAAGCCCGAAGCTTATTATTATTATTATTATTAATATTATTAATATTATTATTATTATTAATATTATTATTATTATTTAAGGCGATAATTTACGTACTAATTTTGGACGTATTTCCTCCTTACTTTTAATTTCAAAAGTTTATTCATTCACTGGACTTCGGTTGCACGTGTCACGTGGTTTCAGGAATTGTGGTTACTGAAGTGTGAATGTTACAGTTACAGTTACAGTTACAGTTGCCTGTTACAGTTTTCAACTTTGTCTTTTAGTTTATTTTAAATAAATCGTATTTGACAACATAATATTTGTTGCTTTAAATCAGTGGTATTTAACTGGGGGGTAATTGCCCCCCTCCCCCAGGGGGGGAGATAATTCGGCCTTTTTCGCGCGGGGTGGAATGGGTAACGAGCTGGTGCTATTCTTTCATAATTTTCCTTTTCTCATATTTGTCCTTTAAATAGGACGCTGGGAGGAGGAGGGGTAATTACGGTTTTGTTGGCTAGCTGAAGCTTAGTGCGAAAAAGGTTAAATACCACTGCTTTAAATGATTAATTCCCACTCAATATCATTCCTATTCCTATTCCCATCCGTGGTCTGTGTGAAAAATCCACATTTGAGAAAAGTGTTTGTGATTTGAGAAACAGACTACATTCCCATTCTCGGAAAAGGACCCAAATGGGAATAGCTAATATTTCCTAACCTAACCTAACATTAGCCTAGCCTAATCTAACCTAACCCTGACCAAAGTGGGAAAGTCGTAGATGAGACTGAGAATGTTATGAATATGAAATAGACAATTTTGAAAATATCGGTTTTTAAAATTTTCCCTCTCGGCTTTTCTAGTCCAATTCTTGGACGAGGAATGAATTGGGATTGACATTAAGTGGGACGATACCCTTTAAATTTACTCCTTATAAGAAATTTATTATTTAATTATTTATGTTAAAAAAAACCAAGAATCCTTTGTAAATTTTCAACTACTTTCAAGAATAAAATATGACGCAAAGAACCTCTCTTTAAGTTACGAGGTTATCACCGTTCGAAACCTATGAAGGAACCGGTAAGGAACTGTCCCTCACTGGATTTCTGCAACTCTCGTAAGATATCAAATTTTCACAATTGCACTTCTTTTGTTTTCATTATTCTGCAATAATTTTTGGCAGTTTTACTAAAGTTTCAGCTCTTTCATATTATTTAGTGTCGTGTATGTATATATATATATATATATATATAACTGCAAACAATTATACTGTGTGTTGTTTGCAGTTAAAATGTGTATATATGTACGGCATGCGAAGGTGCCCCGTCAGGGCATTTGATTCCGCTCGTATGTAGGAGAATTACGAGTACTGACTAATCGGGGTCCTTGGTGTAGTGGTTAACATATCCGACCGGCAATTTGATGATCCAGGGTTCGATTCCTGTGAGGTACCTCATTTTTCATTTGCTTGTTCTCCCTCCTCATCTTGTGCGGAACGCTCTTCTACACAAGCGTAGTTCTTTATATATATATATATTATATATATATATATATATATATATATATGTAAAGAACGACGCTTGTGTAGAAGAGCGTCCGAACAAGATGAGGAGGGAGAACGAGCAAATGAAAAACGAGGCACCTCTCCTACATACGAGCTGTTACTGATAATTGTGAGTATCTGTATTAATCTTTTTCAGGTAGTATGCCAGCAAACAAAAGTGATGGTTCTAATGTATGATAGTTTGTAAATAGTTTACTTAATACCTTTAAAACTCCTAAAAACCTTACCGCTTCTCCTTCAATAATGTATTGCGCGGTAACAACTTCGTCAGGAGTCATTGTTACCGTCATATCCTCCAACTCCTGCTTGTTCGGGTCACCTTCATTGCTAAGGTAACTATCTTGGGGCGAAGGCATCTCGTCTTCTACTTCCGGTTCAAGGGTGGCATTCGGGGGTGAGAGGAAAATATCCTTAGGGAAGTCTTCTCTCGAAGGCTTTGAAAGGGAAGATTCTACTTCTGAAAGTGTCTCCAAGGAAGCGTTTAAGACATCATTGCTGGGCCCAGAAAGAACGCTCGATGGTGTGTCTGGATCACTCGTAGTCTATGGGATGATACGAAAGGTTTAGGACCTACACGTACTTCTACAGGGTTCTTATAATTAACGCTTATGCTAAAGAAAGTATCACTTACAAATAGCGTTCTGAAAAAGAATCTACAATGCCCTATAACAGATCTTAGTTCTTGCGTGACCTTGCATGAACTGCGTGAATTAGCTCTCAAACTAAAGAAAATGTTAAATAAAAAATTAACATCACAAAATTTGATGACATAATCTACTTTTAAAGGTTAATTAACCCTTTAACACCTGAGTTTTTTTGTAAGGTTTAATTATGAATGCATATATTTGAAACGTTACCAATTTGTATCTGTCGTCCATGAGGGTTAAAGCAAATTCTAATTATATAACCTTAGAAAGTAAAAAATACAATACTAGTTTAGTTACCCTTTACATTTAATTTTTTTATTATGACTAAGGTGTTGTTTATATCAGTGTTCCGCAACCGGGGTTTTGAGGGCCCCTAGGGGACCGCGTGTGCTTTCCAAGGGGTCTACAGAAAAAATCTGACGTACAGATCGTTGCTCCTTTAGTGGAAAAAGAGGGAGGAGTTATATAATGATTAATGTAATGATAAGGTTGTTTAATCTCCTTCGCAGCATCTAAGGTCATATAACAAAGGGGACCTACAGCTTTACGTGAGATCCTAATCACGGGTTGCTACATAGTCAGGACGCGGAGGACGGTCTCCCTTCTAACTACTATCCGACCCAATGTCGTTTAACTTCGCTGATCGACGGAAAACGGTGTTACGACTTAACTAAGACGTACCCAAGTTATTAATTAATGAGAACGTTATATTTTCGTACTTAAAAGAGCGGGTATCGGAATATGGGAACAAAGTCGATTTGAACAATGTCGACATGCGCAATGTCGATACTAAAAAGTTAGTTTAAATTAGGTCAGATTAAGTTAAGTCGGGTTAGATTACGGTAGGTTAAGTTAGTCTGGTTATGTTTGGGTAGTCATTTTCTTTGAAAATCTGAAATGTAGTTTGAAATATGAAATCCACATATTTGCATAAAGTCAAACGTTGACATTTATGAAATTCGATTTTGTTTATGCGAACGGAGATGAACATCGCGTTTATAGTCAAACGCTATAAATTGGCCTTTATTATTCACATAAACAAGAAGTAAATAATAAAAATATAATATATATTATATATAATTTCAATAGAAAGGCGGGAGCAAGTATAGTTTACGTTCCCCAACGGGCCTACATTATCCTAGTGTAGTTTGCGTTCCCCAACTTTGTCCGCGTATACCTAATCAAATAAAACGTTAAAACTAACGAAAATATTACGACTTAACCTAACCAATCGTCAATATATATATATATATAGATATATATATATATTGACGATTGGTTAGGTTAAGTCGTAATATTTTCGTTAGTTTTAACGTTTTATTTGATGGATTCATTTAAAAATTGCCTCCTAAAGATCCTAGTGTAGTTTATATTCTCCAACTTTGACCTAGTGTAGTTTTGTGTTCCCTTTTGCGTCAGGGGGACGTAAACTACACTTGCTCCAAAAGGCGACAATACGTGTAGGAGTGGGGATCACAATACTACCAAACTACATTCTAAGTGTTCGATACCCCAAAAACGTTGCGGACCACTGGTTTATACTATAATAACTTCAAGTGAAATGATTTATTTCACACATTCTAATTAAACTTATGTAAATGTGGGAATGAATGTGATCAAGGAAGAAGAAAGGGAGAAAGATAAAAGGTGGGACAAGATGCCCGGGCTGAACTAGACGCGCGCGTACGATTGAAGAGAACCTTTACTTCGTAGTTTTGAGATTCTACAACACGGAGCCTGTTCTATCCCAAACATAACAATGAATACCAACAGTTATAAACGGTGACGCTGAATGGAGAAGAAACGCTCTCTATCCCCATCGAACCGACTTGTTAGAACGAAAGAGAGGCAAAATGACCAAAAATTCATCCCTATCTTAATTGGTCATTATAGAAACAATAAACTTAAATGATATTCTTAAATTCTTCTCAAAGTTCTACTTTCAAAGTCCAAAAAGTACTTTGATAAAACTGAATAATATGATCATAATTTTTTAGAATATAATCATAATTTTAACAGAAAAAAACTTTACTATCCAGACCAGGAGTCAGAGTCGGTGATGCTCCGCCCACATTTATGATGCAACTGATAATGACGTCATAGATATTTCTTCCAATTACAAAGCCTAATATAGGCTATTCCTATATGACATTAGATGAAATAGTTGTATTTTGAGGGTGTTCGTGTTAGGATATTTGTCTCAACTTTAAATAACTTGTATAAATTCTTGCAGAACGAATATAAACTGCTTACGTATTTGCAACTCGGAAAAATAGTGAATAGTAATTTAAATTGTGGGAGTTGTTGAAACAAATGTAAAGTACATAAAAATTGTGAAAAATATGGTTTTTGATCTATTGGGCGTGAGTGTTGTATGCCTATAATTAGGACAACCCAGCATAGTGTAGGCCTAGATACCCAATTAGTCAAAGGCCTACAGGATTATTTAGGCCTTAATAATGTATTAAATATTAAAACTCTTAATATTTTCCTAGGAACTAGACAAAATTAAGAATAGTACTGGGAAGCACTACGCATAACTTATAGAAGCTATTTTGTAGGCCTAGGTAGGCTTTTAATTACTCGTGTATCTGGGCTTACACTACGCTAGGTTGTATTGAGTATAGAATTACAGTACATAAATTTGAAGAAGTTCCAGAAGAGGAAAATGGGATGTACAGTTGCCTGCATATGTAATGTTCCTCGCCTCACAGGCGACTCCGTACATGTGGCAACACCGCAGTGTTAGTCAAGATACCCCAACAGGGAGAAGGTGGGGTGGGGTGGGGGACAACCGAGTCTAACAACATATAACACTGACATACAGGTAAGGCGCCGTTCAAAAATTACATAACGCTATTTTTTCTAACCCCCCACCCCACCCCCCCACCCCACCTGTAACGTTCCGTAACGTGTGGGATGTGGGGTGGGGAAGTGTTACATAACATCTTAGGGGGTGCCTGGTCTAACATTACAGAACGTTCCTGGGGGATCTGAGGTGTCACGTTTTAGCAAAAATAGCGTTACGTAATTTTTGAACGGCCCATAATTATGATGTAATGTCTGTGTTGATAAAGATAAACGATTAATATGATCGTGAACAGCGTTGAACTCTGTTTACTATTCTTATACAGTAATAAGGCTCCATTATGATTACTGCAAGTCTATATGAACAGACACCACAATACAACTTTTTACATACTAGTGAATTTGAACAAAAAATAGACATTACAACCATCCTCCACACTTCCTCATTCCCCTTCCCCACCCACCAGTCTTGCATATATTAAATCATTATGTAACAATACTAATAAAGCTGTTTGTAGATTTCGTGTGCAGCTTTAAACCTTTACTAACTTACGAATCTACACGATATATATATATATATATATATATAATATATATATATATATATGACACTGAGAGAGAAAAAGATTGAGACAGTGTGAGAGAGAGCGAGGTAGAGGGGCAGAGAGAGTTAGTGGGAAATGCCTTATCGATTGTTACACAAAGAACTTGTTAAGTTTCGATCTGAATAACAGTAACTGATTATCAAAACCACATAAGAATAATCCACGGTTATACTAGCATAAACATATTATATACAGGGTGTCCCATAAGTCCGGCATCATAGGAAAAATAATAAAAAAGGCAAAACAAAAGCTTTATTTACAGAACGTGCTCAGTATGTCCACCATTGTTTTCAATACACAAATTCAGACGTGATACCCAGTCAGCAAGCACACGGTGAATGATGTCAGGAGTAATGGTGTTACATGCCCCAATAATGCGCTGCCGCAAATGTTCAACACTCCTAATTTTCTCTGCGTATACCAGCGCTTTCAAGTGGCCCCAGAGATAAAAATCTAGTGGCGTGAGATCCGGGCTTCTAGCTGGCCATTCCACAGGCCCTCGACGTCCTATAAAATGACCAGGGAATTGTTGGTAAAGCTATTCCCTTACTTGGGTGCTGTAATGTGCAGGAGCGTCGTCTTGCTGGAACCATGTTGGAAATTTCCTTCTTCGTTCAAGACACTGGGAAATGCTTCTTCCTTGAGCATACGTAGGTAGTGCCTCCAGTGACATGTTCATCGAGAAAGAGGGGGCCCATGATGCGATCCTTCCAAATGGCACACCATACCATCACCCGAGATGCACCTTGTTCCTTTGAAGAGGTATACCAGTGAGGGTTGTTTTGAGACCAGTAGCGGGTGTTCTGTCGATTTACCTCACCATTTCCATAAAAAACAGTCTCGTCACTAAACAGAATGGTGGACGGGAAATTGGCATCCCGAGCATAATTATGGTTTGTAGAAATAGAAAAATATTAATTTCTCCTATGATGCCGGACTTATGGGACACCCTGTATACTTATAAATTCATACAATATTATACTAATGTTTGTGAAATGACGTTGATGGGCCAAACCGTGATGTTGACATGGTTACTTGCTGTCGCCGTCCAGGAGAGACTACATATGGGTGTGTCAGTGGAAACCGTAAGGTGACTGTTGTATGAAGCAAGATATTACCACCGGTTGTGACTGATGCCTATTATATTAATAGCGTTTCCAGATTGTATTTGTATTAATTATCATTGTGGAGAGATAATGAATTAATCACGATGGACAGATAAACCCATTAATGTTTTCCAGATTTCCTGTTGCATTATCAATGTGGAAATATTAGATCTTAACAAGGAATATATATATATATATATATATATATATATATATATATATATATAATAATAAAACACTAATTCTTTATTACAACAAATATGGAATGGTTGAGAATGTTTTACTAAATAGTTTATCATACAAAATGATAGTCATACAAAATGCTCACAATTTGCCATAGATTAACATAAATGGCACAGCTATACCCGGTTCGTAGTTAGTATTTGGTCCATCCCCAATTATTGTCTATTACATCTTGTAATTTGTGTGGCATAGATGCAACATGGTTATGTATGATGTGTGGGTTCCTTCGGAACATCTCCCACTCAGCCATAGTGCGATCCAGCAGCTGGCGACTGGTTCGCTCCTGCCCAGGCTCCCACGAGTTCACCACATTCCCCCACTCGTTCTCAATGGGGTTGAGGTCACACCCCTTACTAGGCCAGGCCAGTAGTTCTAGATTTCGCTGCTCCTCGAACCACCTTCTAACAATCCTGGCGGTGTGGATGGGAGAGTTGTCCTGCAAATGGATTTTAAATATTAAGAGTAGAATTATATCTCATCCATACGCTTCATCAGTAACCCACTATTCGAGATAGGCTTTAACCCCTATGTATTAGGGGTTTCTCTCAGCTAAATGTAATTGTGCGCCGTTATACAAATAATACAGTCTGCAGTTATCCAGAATAAAATCCTAAAGTGTTGTCATAATACTGAAAGAGTTAAAGAACAATTTTATGAGCATTATTCGTGGAAACCGGACATACAAATGCGTGTAATACATAAATCTTACTCTAGTAATAGTATAATATTCTATAACACAAATACAACATACCTGCATAAGATAATCTGCTCAGGATAGGGCAAGGTATACGCGCGTACAGAGGGCAGCATCACCTCCTTCATGATCTCTATATATTGATCTGCCGTAAACCTCCCGTGGATCTCAGTAAGCTCTCCTAGTCCTTGCAGGTGCATCCATCCCCATACATTCGCCGTCACGTGTCCACTCCATGCCACTTCGTAAATATTTTGGCGGGCATATCTCGTGTTGTTCTGTCGCCAACACCGAAGACGGCCGTCAGTTGTAGACGCAAACGTCTTCTCGTCAGAGAAGATAACTCTACTCCAGTATGCGAGATCATCAGTATATGCTGGCGAGCAAACGAGAGCCTGGCCTGACGATGTCGTTCCTCGATCCTCTCTTTTTTGGCAGACGTACGGTGGTGATAGCCTGCTTCATGCAACCGTCTCCTTACGGTGTCCACTGACACGCCCATATGTAGTGTCTCCCGGATGGCGACTGCGTTGTGATAGGATCGTTCTGCACTCTTTTGATTGTTCTCCGGTCTTCTTCTGGGGTGGTCTTTCTTGGTTCTCCACACTTAGGACGATCTGGCGATTCCCAGTCCTCTGTCACCTCTGCACCCAGTGTCGAACAGTAGGCTTCGAAATTCCCAGTTCCATGGCTATGTCAGCTACAGAGAGGCCTGCTTCCCGCATACCAATTATCCGGCCTCGTTGTGCAATTTTATCTTGAGCCGGATTAATTTTCAGAGTCGGTGTTCGTCATACGGTGTAGAAATATGGTATGAGCATAGATCATGCCAGTAACCACGTCAACACCTCGGTTTGGCCATTAACGTCATTTCACAAACATTAGTATATTATTGTATGAGTTTATAAGTATATATACTGTAAACCATGTTAATTTCGCGGCAGCAAATTTTCGTTCTTTCATATCCTTGGACGAGTTCGCTAGGTATAATCTTACAGATTAAAATGACGTCATGAATAACGACACTTATTCTGGACTGTGAATGGTCGAGGTTGAGGTCGTATATGAAGGCAAGTTTTACCTCTTGGTACGCGGATAAAGTTTGAGCAGCACTCAGTGTAAATGAATCTCTCGGTAAGATAGATTTGAAGCTCTCCACACTGAAACCTATTCATACTAAATGGATTGTCTCTGCATGGGATAACCGACACAAAATGAGGGAGACCATTCGGAAGGGTTGGGAAATTAGCGGCATTCATGACATTCTTGTTCGTGACCCGACAATTCAGCGCAAGACAATTCAGCGCAAGACAATTCAGCGCAAGACAATTCAGCGCGAAAATACCAACAAAGAAGAAGAAAGAACAAATCCAGAGGGAAGAGAGGCTTGCAACTGTTAGGTTAGGTTAGGTTTGGTTTCTAGTTTTTTAAATAAAATCTTAATTTTAACAATTCTAACAAATTTTGTTTTTTAAATAAAATTTTAATAATTATACTCCTTTGAATTTTATCTCCGATTTGTCACTCCTTCGTTATGTCACTCCTTCGTTACGATATTTATGTCACTCCTTTGTTATGTCACTCCTTTGAAATGTCACTCCTTCGATACAGACCCAATTTAGCATATATATAAATATACAAATTTTTCTCTTTTATTTATTGCGATTTATTTTTATTATTTTTAACTAAACTTTTAACTGTACTGACTTGCGCTGAATTGTCGGCGCTGAATTGTCTTTGCGCTGAATTGTCTTTGCGCTGAATTGTCTTTGCGCTGAATTGTCTTTGCGCTGAATTGTCGGTGCTCCATTCTTGTTATACAGTAATAATGTACAGTATAATTTAAAATGTTTTTACTGCTTTTACTTTACAATATTTTATTACAAAATACTGAATTTACTTTTGAAATAAAGTATTTTAATGATCGAAGTTTTATTGTCTTGCTATCTTCCAAAGATTAGTTTAAATTGTCAAATTTTCCCTGCTGGATATTTTCACGTAAACTATAGCCTACGCGAAAATTTCCTGCAGGCGAACATTTCGCATTCACTGGTATATAAAAAGGTTTATTATAGTTAGCTGTTCATATAGATTTGCAGTAATCATAATGGAACCTTATTACTGTATAAGACTAGTAAACTACATGGAGTTCAACGCTGTTCACGATCATATTAATTGTTTATCTTTATGAACACAGATATTACATTATAATTACCTGTATGTCAATGACTACACAGTCAATTGTCCTTTAGATATATATGTCTGTGTTATACGTTATTGGACTCGGTTGTACCCCCTCCAGCCCATCTTCCCCCAGTTGGGGTACCTTAACTAACACTGCGGCGTTGCCACATGTACGGAGTCGCCTGTGAGGCGACGAACATTACATAAGCGGGAAACTGTACACTCGGCAGAACGTAAGAACAGTTGCTAGAATTAGGTCATAATAGCTTAGTAATAGGTTAAATTAAATTGGTTGGCTAATATACTGTAGAAAAAAGGACCGATCCTGAGTTCAGATAATCCACTATACTTTTATAGACCGGTTTTTGACGATGATTCCGGGCCTTCAATGTTATTCCAATGTCCGCAATTGAAGGCCCGGTTAGGTCAACTGTATGCTCGGTTAGGTCAGTTGTATGCCCTTGACAATTGGTTAGGTTAAGTTGTGTTATTTTCGTTAGTTTTAACGAAAATAATTTGATTAACTATTAAAATTACTCCTCAATAACTGTAAAATTCCTCATTTTTAATTATTTTCCATTGAAAACTTTAATTTTACAATAAACATGATATTTTTTATACTTATAATTTCTTCTATGCTGACATTAATGTGGGGAGGGGGGGGGGGAATTTAAAATAAATAGGTCAATAAAAGTAAATTCTTTTTTTTTTTGGAGCAATGAAAGAAAGCCACCCCAGCTTTCTTTAGTTAGCTTTATAAGACTAACTAGCGAAAATATAACGACCTAACCAGTCGTTAAGGGTGTACAGTTGACCTAACGATTGGTTAGGGTAGGTCGTGATATTTTCGTTAGTTAGCCTTATAAAGCTAACTAAAGAAGGCTGGGGGTGGCTTTCTTTCATTGATCCCTTTTTTTTTTTTTCCTTGTAAATTTCTAAACTTGTATATTTTTTTTGTGAAATTAATATAAATGTAAATTTCATAAATTACATAAATAAAGTGCAGTGAGCATAAATTGTGTTTTATTACCATTTGCCTTAGGCCTATAAGATTTTACCTGTTGGTCAAAGTTCCGTGAATTTTTTTTTGTTTTTAAATAAAGGTTCCGTGGCTTCAAAAAGTTTGAAAACTCTGGCCTAAACTAACAAATTTAACCTAACCTATTACGTTTTATGGAGTGTAAACACGAATTAACTCTTCTAGAAATTCTTTAAATACTTAGGACGTCACCATGACGTTCGCTGATCTGAAAATGTGGGCGTGGCTTACTGGCTTCAGGTCGCGCTGTTGGAATTGCAAAGTGTTGCTATTTTAAATAATTTTCATTATTTTATGGTAAATATTTTATTATTTTTTTTGTGAATTTCTGGACACTTTCGTTTCTTTCAAAGTATCCTTCGACCATTTTTGAGCGAAAATAATGGCTTTTATTAACCTATTTATTTACGCATAATTTAACTTATTTAATTTAGCCTAAATCTTTAAGTACAAACTACAAAACTACATGGAAGTATAAACCTATTCTAAGTACCTATACAGTTATAATAATAATAATAATTATTGCATCATACTAATTAATTGAATCTTTACGTGAAAGCTCTCAAACATTCAGCGTTTTGTTGTTTGTGGTGAGCGAGAATGAATAGGTCATTAACAGCTTTGCAAACATATTCACAGGCAGACACAGCAAGCCAGAATACAGAGGCGTGAACATATTAAGACATAATGGACATATATGGGCAATGGGCAATGGATGAATTTCGGAATAAGGTATATTGTATGTGTGTATATATATATATATATTGTTCCTTTTTAAAGTAGTAGGCAGTGTTTTTTTTATGTAACAGGTTCGAAATTTAGTCTTCACAGAGCTTTCCTGCTTTATGAACAAAAATTCAATTTGTTTTATTGTTTTACGTCTTTGGAATTACGTCTTTGGAATAGAGGAGAGAGAGAGAGAGAGAGAGAGAGAGACTACACTTTTCTTTCCAACAATGATTCCTTTTAGTGTTATTTTGTTCGTAAGATCAGTATGGATTTGTAATTTTTGCAAATTCACGGAACTGTAGATTTTAAAAGCTTTTTTGTAAGCGCCTCATTGACCCGTAAAACTATCTTTGCAATAATAGTTGGACCGCATTAAGGGAAAACCTCTACTGTATTTCAGTGAATATTTGGTTAAATGAGCAGCCATATCTATTCATGCGATATTTTTGAAATTCTAATACGATAGCGAAAATTAAAGGAAATCTTTTTCCAACCATACTACTACAAATATTTGTTAGAGGAAATGTCTATAATTTCGTTGATTTATGAATAGAGTTTATTGAATACTAAATATTTTTGGTACTTTTGCATTATCCTCCCAACACTAATTTTTTTTATAATGGAAGGAAAATAAAGTACGTTAGCAAAACACTTGCGGCGGGCTGTTTTTAACCTAACCTAACCTAACCTAACCTAACCTAATCCCAACACTAATTTTTTTTATAATGGAAGGAAAATAAAGTACCATAACCAAAACCAAACCAACATTATATAAAAAAAATTAGTGTTGGGAGGATAATGCAAAAGAACCATATTTTTTTATAATAGTGGAAAGGCGCTTTAAAAATTCTTTTATTCGACGAAGGACTATTTTAAAAAAATGTAAACGTAAAAAAGAAAGAGGCCTTTTTATCAAAATTTATGTAGGGTCTCCAAGACCGAACGAAAATTCAGTATTTTTCTGTGGGTCGTAAACAGCTCGTAAAAATTTTCCCGTCCTTTGGCATTTAACATTGTCAAAAATTTTATGGGACTTTTATTATATTATAAGATATACAAATTTATGTTATTTCATTTTCGTATCGTCCATTTGACTCCTTTCGACGCTTCGAAATTAGTGGACATTAAATTCAGGCGAAAAGTTAAATGCGGATCATAAATAGTTTTAATTAAAACTTATGACAATTTTATTAAAAATTCACTCCTTTCTTTCTTGACTTTTTAAGTTAATTTTTAAATTATGATTTTCGTGTTCATAAATTTTGTTAAATAATAATAATAATAATTTTATTGCTCTTTGCTATATATATATATATACATACACACACAGAAAATAACATATCATATAATAACACACACACACACACATATATATATATATATATATATATATATATATATATATATACACACACTATATATATATATATATATATATATATATATATATATATACACTGTATATATATATATATATATATATGTAGCGGAACAGACAACTACAGAGAGAAAACAGACAAAGAACAGCCATAAGAATTCGTTTCACCGCCATTCTTCAAACATTATTCGAAAAACACACGTGGGCGAAGAATCAAACAATGGAAACGTCTGTTTCTTCCCAAAAGGCGCGAACGCAAGCTCTTCAACAAAAGGACGCGCGGACAAGGCGTCTTAACTCTTAAGATTTGGCGCGAAGTCCTACGTCACAGGAACTACGTATAAAAGCGAGCACCCACTCACACTCATTCTCACTTCATTAGCGCGTCCATTTCGTAAGACTACTCTGTACGCTGTCACCCGACATCAGCTTTAACCGGCTCAAGACCAAGGCTCACTTCAACACCACATTCAAGAAACGAAGCATCACTGGAAGTGAACTACCAATACTGCCGCAGCAAACCACAACGGCATCAGGAATTTCCCTTGGTCTCTTCATTACCGCTGAACCGGTTATCAATCATCTTCGAGAGCACCGGCAAGGTTGCAATGCTACGAGAAGCATCCTCAAGGTGGACACATTGCGTGACTCGACCGCGAAAGCTACAAACCCAAATCACTCCACATCTGGTCAGCTTTTACCGCTTTACGAAGAACGGTCGTCTACGAGACTCCATTAGGCCCATCATACCTTGACTTACGGAACAAACTTCCAAGAGACAACAACAACCGGGCCTACTCCTACAAGATCCTCTTCATTCCATCCATCACAACCGGGCCTACGCCTGCAGGATCATTTATAGACTTTCCTACACCTCGAGAAGCAACAACACTCGGGCCTACGTTCTACGCAGCCTACAGCAAACATCTTCTCCTTCGCAAGAGGCCTAATCCACGACACGACCAACGCGTGAGCGACCAGCTTCCAGAGGACGATCAACGACACTTCGAGCCTACGGTAATAGTTCTCTTTTCAACACTCCTTCAACAGCGGTTTCATCGTTCCGTAAAGATAAGTACATCTTCTCTAAGTAACCCTCGTAAAGTCACACCAGCCTACCGCCGAATGGTAGGCTATACTCCCAAAGTGAGTAATTAAACGTTCCAATTGACTCTCATTAAAAGACACAATAGGCCTATTTTCCCAAGTCAAGTGTCATTCCGAAAACCGTAACTTCGCGTATCATTGTGTGTTATTGTGTTCATTTGTATGTTTGTGATAACTTAATTTCTCTTACTGCAGGCCTAATTCATTTACAGTGTATATTCCCTCAACTATCATTAGGCCTATCCCATAACGCACGTCATCAATCCATTATTATTAGGTCCATTCAGTTGTTCTATGTTCATCCATGCAATTAATTAGCCTACTTAATCAAATAACCACTTATTCTATTCAGTGTACCGAAACTTATTCTATTCAGTGTACCGAAACGCGTATTCTATTCAGTGTACCGAAACGTACGCGCTTTCTGTGTCATTAATAGGCCTCTCTCAGTGATCATTTATGCATAATCTGTAGCTTCCCTAATCAGTGTATTACATAACCTATTTGTTATATTATTACGTACATGCATTATTTTTGTATTCACTAAGTTTCATATTTCAGGTTGTGTCCCATTTTGTATACCATTAAGCCTTACATAAACGAGCGTATTTCAAAGGTCGTTATAGAATTGTTAAGCTTTCTAGTCAGTGTCTTTCAATTGCATTTTTCACTGTGAAAATTAATATAAATATATTTTCTTAATTAAACTACAAAATCATAAGGTACTTTTTATAACCT
>JAJOZX010000116.1:80000-170000 GCA_023014485.1 Bathynomus jamesi
GTGTGTGGAGAGAATTTGGTAGATGAATGAAATGTAATGGTGAATAATTACCAAAATCGAAGAGAGATTCAGAGGATTGATGAATACCCATAAATACCCATATTTACCCATACTTACACGTGATTCACTGTGCTTTCGCTTGACAAGTTGACAATTATAGCGTACATCTATCTATTTATATGTACAGTATATCTATTTGTTTAACTTACAATTATTCGTGCCCACTTACCACTGGGTACAGGTGCCTTAAGCTAGGGGGTTCCTGTTAATTTAAAATCATTAAAGAGATTGGTATAAAAGTAATGACAATATTAACAATAAAAAAGGTTGTTACTCACTATATACACTACCAAATTATCCTCATATTTTGGTGACCATGCCCTAATGTTACATTATATATATATATATATATATATATATATATATATACACACACTGTATATATTAAAAATACAATAACCGTATAAAAAAGACTAATTAAAAGACTAATTAAAAGACTAATTAAAAGAATAAAACACTAAAAACCGCCCGAATGAAGAGGGACGCCTTCTTGAAAAGCTTCGCGGTTGGTTTTTAGTGTTTTATTCTTGTAATCATTCGGGATTTTAATTGTTTATATATATATATATATATATATATATATATATATATATGAACACACTGACTGCCATATCGAGAGCGTTGATTTGCTAAATTGTTTATGTAATTATGAATGTACTGTAGATGACTAATTTTAGATCGTGTTCATTATACAAATGTGTGTGTGTGTGTGTGTGTGTGTGTGTGTTTTGGGGTTTGTTGACCTTCGAAACGGCAAAGATTACGCGACGGAGGGAACCTACACCTTTACGTGGGATCCCAACTATCCATGGATCCCCATATCATCTGAAATCAAATAATGGCCACCCGTACAACTACTGAAAAGACCAAACGTCGCTTAACCTCGCTGATCTAATGGGAAGAGGCGTTGCGACGTAGCCGCGACCTACCCCGAGAAGTCGAAATGTGATGATGAAAGTTTGAATGAAAGAAAAAAAGAGAGAGAGAGGTCATAAAAGGTCATAAAATGAATCGGAGATTAATGCAAATCATAACAGTTTTAATTAAAGGTAGAAAGGTAGATAAATGTGTTTAATAAGAGTAGAAAAGTAGATAAGTGTGTTCAATGAGAGTAGAAAAGATAAGTGTGTTCAGGTAGAGTAGAAAAGTAGATAAATGTGTTTAATAAGAGTAGAAAATTGGCTAAGTATGTTCATTAAGAGTAGATAAGTATTCAATGAGAGTAGAAAAGTTAAGTGTGTGTTCAATAACACTAGAAAAGTAGATAAGTGTGTTTAATGAGAGTAGAAAATTAGTTAACTGTGTTCAAAATAAGAGTAGAAAAGTAGATGTGTTAATTAAGAGTAGAAAAGTAAATGTGTTCAATAAAAGTAAAAAGTAGATGTGTTAATTAAGAGTAAAAAGTAGATAAGTAGATAAAATAAAAAGTAGATAAGATGAAAAATATATCTATTTTTTTTATCAGTTTCCTTTTGCAAAACGATTTATTTTTTCATCATTAATTAACGCATTTGTTTAGCCGAGGCGCCTCGGTGGTGTAGTGGTTAGCGTCGCTGACTACGAATCCATCGACCCCGGGTTCGAGACCCGACGGCAGCCGGCGCGCAGCAAAACCCAGCTGTTCATCCTTCCACACAATAAAGAAAGTTGTTGGTAGATAAATGGGTACCCTAGGTGGCCTAGTGGTTAAGACGCTGGGCTGCTGATGGGGCGTGGTTCGGATTCCACGTTCAACTGTAGGTCTAAGGTGGAGTGAAAAGCTTGACCTTCGTCAGAATGAACAATTCGGGCGGAAGCTAACCAAAGGTTATATATTATATAATTTGTTGGGTGCCCAATAGCTCATTCGAAAGGTGACCTTCGTGGCACATTAACCCCCCTCCCCGCATCGTGGGAAAATGACCTTCCTCTCCTGTCACTTTTCAAAACCTTTCAATTTTTCAGTATTGAGCGAAAAAAGGTCCCAGGAGCATCTTTTCGCTCGATCCTGTTATTTTGAATTCATTCAGAACAGATTTAGATAAGAAAGGCAAGGCGCGAAAATTCTGATAGCTATTCCACGTGAATTGTAAGCTCCTCCTAAAGACACGTTCAGCACCAATCATATTATTTGTTTTTTCTTTGTGATCTATATATATATAGTCTCAATCTTGAAATTAATTTCATTGTTCCCGAGGATGTCATTAGACGAGAGCAGTTGAGCACTATTTCGTGTTTTAATTTACAGTCGTGATTATTTTCATCCTAAATATTATTCACGTGTTACTTTCGTGAAATAATTCTAATTATTACTTAATAATTTTTATTTTTTAATATCTTTAGGACGTAAATTCGGGAGAAATGTATCAAAATTTGTCTATTCGTTAATGAAAAACCTTATCTATCGGGTCCATTCTTTGGTGAGAAATAATTTTAGTGTGTTCTGCTTGAATTCGTAAATTAGGCAACAAAGATTTTGTTACAGAAGACCAAATAGGTGCTCCTAGCTAATTTCGGTATGCTGATTTCAAATCTATAATTAGATTTTTTCTATCACGTCTAGATTTTGTGTAAAATGCAAATCACTTTTAGTAAAATTTTCTACCACGTCCAGATTTTGGTTTTAATCGGCTTAATGCCAGTAATATGAAACTTGCTTTTCAAGGTTAAAGCAATTTTTTTTGCCAACTATATACAAATTCGAACAATTTTGATAAATAAAATTTATCCCGAGTTGGCAACACTGAGTCAAGAGCATAGTAACGGGCAACGGCCCAACGGTCAGTCGCTACGTGACAGTCAAGCAGAACGGTTGTTGAAGCTCTCTGCTGATGAGCAAGTGACAGGTTGTGGTGACTTGTGTGTTTTTATAGCATTTGTTTTGTACTACGGTGTGTATTTCTTTTTATTTTGCACATCGTAATAATTACTTTCTACGTTTTTTCAGATATTGTATGGTAATTCAAAATGGCATCAAATAGACGTGCTTGTGTAAATCACCCAGACAACTTCTGCTTTGTCTGTGGACAATATACACCTAAGCCACAACGTAGAAACATAACAACAAAGATTAAACTTGCCTACAAGTGTTATTTTGACTGTAAGTTAGGAGACCAACAGAGGGACTGGGCACCACATATTTGCTGTGCACAGTGCAATGCAATGTTAATAGCTTGGATGAATGGTAAAAGAAAAGCTATGCCGTTCTCAGTCCCATGGTTTGGCGTGAGCCGAAAAATCACTTCAATGATTGTTATTTTTGTTTGACAAAGATTGCTGGTTTCACAAAGAAAAACAAATCAAAGATCACGTACCCAAACTGCGAATCAGCAATGAAACCAGTACCACATGATGAAACAAATCCACCACCAGTTCCACCAGCAACGATAACAGACAGCAGTTCATCTGAAGATTCTGCTAGTGATATAGAAACAGGGAAAGATGGCATATATGTTCCAGATGCAAATATTTCCCACATTTGTTAAGTCAAGCGGAGTTAAATGACTTAGTGCGCGATTTGGAATTACCAAAAGAAAAGGCAGAGTTGCTTGGTTCAAGACTTCAAGAATTTAATCTTCTCCAACCAAACACCAAAGTTTCCCATTTCCGCCATCGCCATTTGCAGTTTTCATCATTTTACTTACAGGAAGAAAACGTTTGTTTCTGCCACGATATCAGTGGTCTGATGCAAGGGATTGGCTGTCGCTATGATCCAAAAGAATGGAGACTGTTCATTGACTCTAGTAAAGCTAGCCTTAAAGCTGTATTACTGCACAACGGCAATGAAAAACCTTCAATACCTGTAGCACATGCCACTGGCCTTAATGAGACTTATGAATCGATGAAACTGCTGCTAAGACTCATCAAATATAAGGACCACACATGGAATATTTGTGGCGACCTTAAAGTTGTATCATTACTTCTTGGGTTACAGTTGGGCTACACAAAGCATATGTGCTTTTTGTGTCTATGGAACAGCAGAGATGACAAGAACCACTACAAAAAACATGATTGGCCATCGAGAACTGAACATGTTGTTGGTAAATACAATGTGAAACACCCAGCACTTATTGACCCTCAGAAAGTACATCTTCCACCACTTCACATTAAACTTGGCCTTATGAAAAATTTCGTGAAGGGTATGGATCATCAAGGTAGTGGTTTCCAATATTTAAAGGATAAATTCAAAGGAATATTGACAGATGCTAAGCTAGAAGCTGGTGTTTTCACTGGACCACAGATCCGCAGTGTTATCCACGACTCATCGTTTCCATCTAACCTAAATGAGAATGAACTAGGAGCATGGACATCTTTCGTTGAAGTTGTCAAAAATTTTCTTGGAAACCACAAAGCTGAAAACCACCGTAAACTCGTAGAAAACATGCTTAAATCTTATGAAATAATGTTATGCAGAATGTCTTTGAAAATTCATTTTTTACATTCTCATCTTGACTTCTTCCCGGCCAACCTTGGGGCTGTAAGTGACGAGCATGGTGAGCGCTTCCACCAACAGATCTCAGTTATGGAAAACAGATACCAAGGTAATTTCAACCCAAATATGATGGGAGATTATTGTTGGTTCCTGCAGAAGGAGAGCTCGTCTTCCTACAAGCGACAAAGGAAGAGGACACACCAAAGTTTCACTTAAGAACAGGAATTTGCCTTTCAGTAGTAACAACAAAATACTAACGCGCTTTGGGTGGATGGTTGGGCGCAGGGGTGGTAACTCCGCCAGCGGAATTCCGCTGTCTGTCTTAAGCCAGAATAAAGGAGGAAAGACATCCCTGTTCACTAATTATTTAAGTATGCTTAACATAAAACGTGGCACGGAAAAGTAGCTTAGACGGCTTTCGTAATAGAAGCGGGTGAGAAAAAAAAAGAAGAAAAATAGGGGTTTTCGGTTACACAAAATCTGGACGTGATAGAGAAATTTTGATATCAGATCTGAAATCAGCATCAGCGCTTCAGTAGGAATCGGTAGTTCACGTGTCTGTAACAAAAAAAAAGTTGAAATTTGTTGCCTAGTGATAATTAATCAATGAGGGAAAACATTAGAAATTGGCACAGTATTCGGGCCAACTAATGGGGTCCCATTTTTCTAACTCCTGTATTATTATAGTATCATTACCAGCATCATCGGGATTCGAACCACCGACCTCTGTCTTTACTTATAGGGAAATGGTTTTACTGCTTTAAGTGACTGCTTTAATTGACTCTCACATCATGAATGAAAGAAATGAAATCGTTCCGAGTTTAATTAAACATTTAGTAACGTGTCTTAGGTTAGGTTAGGTTAGGTTACTTTTTTTTTTTTTTTTTTTTTCTGGTATTTGATGTTTTGTTCAATTTCGCCAGTCTGTGTATTTAATTCGCATATATTTTGTTTGATTTCGCCAGTCTGTGTATTGAACTCGCATATATTTTGCTTAATTTCGCCAGTCTGTGTACTGAGCTCGCATATATTTTGTTTCATTTCCCCAGTCTGTGTATTGAGCTCGCATATATTTTCTTTGATTTCGCCAGTCTGTGTATTGAACTCGCATATATTTTGTTTGATTTCGTCACTCTGTATATTGAGTTCGCATATATTTTGTTCGATTTCGCCAGTCTGTGTATTGAACTCGCATATATTTTGTTTGATTTCGCCAGTCTGTGTATTGAGCTCGCATATATTTTGTTCGATTTCGCCAGTCTGTAAATTGAACTCGCATATATTTTTCTTGATTTCGCCAGTCTGTGTATTGAACTCGTATTTTTTTTTATTTTTCGAGTCTGTGTATTGAACTCGCATATATTTTGTTCGATTTCGCCACTCTGTGTATTGAGTTCGCATATATTTTGTTTGATTTCGCAAGTCTGTGTATTGAACTCGCCTATATTTTGCTTGATTTTGCCAGTCTGTGTATTTAACTCGTATATTTTGTTTGATTTCGCCAGTCTGTGTATTGAGTTCGCATATATTTTGTTTGATTTCGCAAGTCTGTGTATTGAACTCGCCTATATTTTGTTCCATTTCGCCAGTCTGTGTATTGAATTCGTATATTTTGTTTGATTTCGCGAGTCTGTGTATCAATACACGGACTGGCGAAGTCAAACAAAATATACGAGTTCAATACACAGACTGGCGAAATCAAAACAAAATATACACACAAAATATACACAGTTCAATATATGCGAGCTCAATACACAGACTGGAAAAATCAAGCAAAATATATGCGAGTTCAATACACAGACTGGCGAAATCGAATAAGATTTGATTTCGCAAGTCTGTGTATTGACCTCGCCTATATTTTGCTTGATTTTGCCAGTCTATGTATTTAACTCGTATATTTTGTTTGATTTCACCAGTCTGTGTATTGAACTCACATATATTTTGTTCGATTTCACCAGTCTGTGTATTGAACTTGCATATATTTTTTTTTATTTCACCAGTCTGTGTATTGAACTCGCATATATTTTGTTTGATTTCGCCAGTCTGTGTATTGAGCTCGCATATATTTTGTGCAATTTCGCCAGTTATGTATTGAACTCGCATATATTTTGCTTGATTTCGCGTCTGTGTATTGAACTCGCATATATTTTGTTTGATTTCGCCAGTCCGTATATTGAGTTCGCATATATTTTGTTCGATTTCGCTAGTCTGTGTATTTAACTCGCATATATTTTGCCAGTCTGTGCATTGACCTCGCATATATTTTGTTTGATTTCGCCAGTCTGTGTATTTAACTCGTATATTTTGTTTGATTTCGCCAGTCTGTGTATTTAACTCGTATATTTTGTTTGATTTCTCCAGTCTGTGTATTGAGTTCGCATATATTTTGTTCGATTTCGCCAGTCTGTCTTGAACTGACGTTATCTTGTTTTTAATTTTGGTTCCATTTGGGGAGGTCGTTTTTGTCCATTTCTTTATTATTAGATAATTTAAAAAAAAAAATTCTTTTGCTTTACTGTTTGTGTCTGGGATAACCTGGCGCTATAAAGGGACGTACATATCAGTTTAAAGTTTTGCGCAGAATTTGATACAACAGATTCTATTTGGAAGGTGTCGCTGTATCATTTAGAATCACCTAGATTTGCCTTCGTCAGTAGCTTAGTGGGTAACACAGTCAGAGCTGGGCAATAAATACATTGAATGTATTTAAATACTAAATACTAAATACATGGGAGAAATGTATTTAAATACTAAATACTAAATACATTTTACGAATGTATTTAGATACTAAATACAAAATACATCAATTGTATTTAAATACATTTGTAAATACATTTTAAATACATACAAATTTTAACATATGCATTCACTAATTCATGAGTAACAACAATATAAAATGCTTTATAAAGGATGAGTGTACAGATTCGTTGTAGCATTGCTTGCAGCAGAGACTTCGTGTTTACACAGCAAGCAGGTGCACTTTACCTTATTACCGTCTTTAGATTTAATTTTAAAGTATTTTCCATCAAACAGAGGGTGCACTAAATTGTTATCTGCAGATATATCACTGTTTGATTCACCGGATTTGCTTGTTGAAGCCATGACACGCACACGATAAAGAAATCAACCGCTTTCGACTAAGAGTGGCACACAACTGATTGAACTGACACGTTGAAACATGAACCATGCTGTACTACACTGTCGACGCGTCGTACTGTGCTAGTACAGAACGTGTATTAAACCAGTAAAAGTATTTACATTTTTATATTTTGAGTATTTAAATACTCATTAAAGTATTTAAATACTGTATTTAAATACATGAAAAACAATGTATTTATAAATACAGTTCTAAATACACAAATGTATTTAAATACGTATTTAAATACAAATGTATTTAAATACTGCCCAGCTCTGAACACAGTTTTCCTCTAATCGAATTGAAGACGCTGAAGTCGGGGGTTCGAACCCCGGTGCTGCTGGTAATAGTAATACAGAAGTTAAGAACAATGGGCTGCATTAGTTGACCTGAGCTCCGTGCCAGTTTCTGGCCCTCTTGACTGATTACACAATATTACACAATTTTTATCACGGTCATTCTCTGGTGTTCCTCATTTGACCATGGCTGAAATGCTCCATTGTGTTATTGTTTTACCATGAGGAGGGTAAAGTTTTTTATATCTTTTAATATAGTTTTAATACGAGGGGCTTATATGATATTTAAGAAGTAATTATTTGCTAGTGGAGAAAAGTGTGTGGTAATTATTCACAAAAGATTATCTTACAGGTAAAAACCGCGTTAAGGCACGTCATTAGATCGCTCAGCTTTATCGTATATTAAATTCTTTTGTTTTGTTTGGCTTAGCTGGGTTAGTAAGTTGCTTATATATATATATATATATATATATATATATATATATATATTATAAAATGAGGCTTCTAAAAGAAAATAGGCCTACCTCCCGGTTTCTATCATAGATGGCGCTTCTGAGGTTGTTTTTTTTGTGGTACTTGAAATGACTGTATGGTGTGACTTATAAATTTACGTCAATTTAGAAATGAAATCGTATGGTAGCAATTGCTGTGGTGCTGACGAATATTCCAATCAATCGTGGTGTTAGAAATTCTGGTGTGAGCGTTTGTTTTTTAAAATGTTTAATATGGAGTTTAACATGTTAAAATAACTTCAAAATAATATTTTGAACAGAACTATTATATCCCATAACATCTATGACTTCCATTCTTTCAAACGCAGAGTATCTAGGCATCTCGAAATTTCTCGACCTTGATTTCGGCTCTCTTCTTCTTCTATAAGTGGGGTGGGTGACTATTTTTGTGGGCGTTCGCCGCTGGCCCCTTCTTTCATAAAAACCAAAAATTAACAACGTTAGATACTCTTGTTACAAGTGATCGCCATCTTGATTTCTTCCTCGTCCCTTCTGACTAATTTTGAGTTTGTCAGAGGGACCATTTTGGGTAGACTTATTTTTGGGTATTTTAACTTCTTGTATATTTCAAACGAATAATTTATACCCTACTCTGAGTGGTGAGAGAACGTATCTAGGGCCACGTAGACTCAGAATGGTGAGAGAACGTATCTAGGGCCACGTAGGAAAGACGGAGAAGCAACAATCCAATCAAAAATTTTTTATGCAATTTTATATTAATAGTTACTCCCCTTTACTGAAGAAAATAGCGGGAAAATTGGTTAAAAATTGGTTAAAAATGGGTTAATCCCTCCCGCATGGCAGTCAGTGTGAACATAATCATTATTATTTTTACCAGTTATTATTATTAAAATGTATAGAGTTCATAAAATTGTCGTAATTACGTTTTCTTTAATTTATATATTGTGAAATCATTAAAGAAAATGAAAAAAAAAGTTAATATCGTATTATTTTATGAGGGACTTAATTATAAATAATTATAACGAGTATAACACCCATTTATTAATAATAAGCTTGTCCAATTAAATTAGAAAAACATACAATATTATTGTATAATTTTATTGTACACGAATTTGATAATGCTCTTTTGAAAAAGAAATAATCCTTTGAAGATATTAATATTAATAAGTCAGTAATTTTCAAGTGAATAATAAATTTTATACGTACCGTTGCCTCTAAGATAGAGACATCAGGTGCGAGGACCACAGAAAAATTAAGACAAGTGATGTCAAGTGCTGGAAACCTCACTAGCGACAAAGGCTTGTTGATCTTCAGGCGTGTCCCAGGAGCAATGCAGGGCACAGGTCGGAGTACGTAAGTGCCCAAAGAGATCAAGAAATAAACGAGGAAGATGAAAAACAAACGATAAAATCTGAAAAAAATCGAAAAATAACTAAATGTTGGATTTGTAAAAATAATTTTTTGTTTAATAAATTAGTATAAATTTAACGTAAGATAAACTTTGGAAAAAAATTAGACAAAAATTTGTTAATTTTAACTCTTGACGTCATAAGTTCCATTTTGATTCGCTAATGGAACGTTATTGTTTCACGTGCATCCTGCGCAGCGCTACGGCGTTTTCATATCTATTCGAAAGACATCAAATGACTTCGCTATTGTTCACTGCGCACCATTCTGCGCAGCGCAATCTTCCATTGTACCATAATTGTGTAGCAACCGCGTTAGAAGCTCCCAGCATCGGTGGTGTGGCAAGAAAAAAAGCCGACAACACGCGTTCAGTAAAATTTAGTTGAATTTTTTTCCTCAGGGAGATTCTCGGTCCACTCCCTTAAGTATTATATGTAAAATAATTCAGTTCTAAAATGTGTCTGTAAACGTAACAGTAAAATTATAAAATCTAAGTATATTAATGTATAGGCGTAGCTTATTGTGGTACTGAGTGATATCGTGATTTAGTATTTAGAATGAAAATAACGCCGTGATGATGTTATGGTTGGCCATGTAACCAGGGCCCGGGAAAGTGGGGTGCATGAGGTGTCAAAGCACCAGGGCCCGGGTTGGAAGATAGAGGAGGTGATCGGGGTTAAAGTAACGTGAGCTATAAGGCTTATAACATCGTTCTGTTTAGTTTAAATTGGTCATAACCATCGCTAATTCAACGAGGAAGACCGAGCCCCAAGATCTTGTCATCATCTTCAGTTTTATAGTAGTAACTCCCCCAGTTTCTTCATTTTTGGAGGGGGATGGAGACCCAACAATGGTGGCGCGTTTGCTGGAATATGGTATTGCAGCTACGGTAATTCTCCGCTGGACTAAACCTCAGTTAAGTAGTTTAATTTACCGTTATGTAATTTATTATGGTTTTACATATACATTATACAGGGTGTATAACCTTGCAGTTCCTGGAACAGTGGCTTCATGATCATCCTGAGACCATTCCGTTTGATTATGGAATTATTTTGAAGCTTGTTAGACTTTACTCGAAACATAATTTTTAGACAGAGGACAAGTTTACCTATGGGCTCTTCGCTCTCTCCAATTTTAGCTAATATTTTTATAGAATTTTTTTAAAGTTAATTTTCTGCCGGAATCTTTGGTGCTGGGGGTCAATTGGTTCCATTACGTCGATGACACGTGTGTTATTTTGGAATCTCGTGTGGATCTGGATGAGCTGGGGGGAGTTCTTAATAGTTTTGTACCCTCAATACAGTTTACGTATTAAGTTGAAAATAGTGGATCTCTCTCGTTTTTGGATGTTCTATTTTGAGAGATCCCAACCAAAGACCTTCTTTCAAAATATTTAGAAAGCCTACGCATTCAGACATCTACATTTATGCTTTTTCCAATCTTTCTCTTTGTACTAAGAAAGGCCTTATTTCCGGTCTCTTTTTGAGAGCTTTCAGGATTTGTGACCCCATTTATCTTAACGATGAAGTTTTATATATTAAAAGTATATTTATACGTTTGGGTTATTTCAAATTGTTCATCGATAAAGTTTATTTCGCCGCAAGGAGATCTTTCTTTTCTCCCAAAATTGGGAACCGGGGTAAAGACGTTTCATTCCTGAAAGTGCCCTTTGAGGTTAACAAAGGCCTTTCCTCACTCTTGCCAAAGCAGATTAAGTTGGTCTCCATTGTGTCAATTAGTTTATGGCTTTGAAAAGGGCTCGGTTGTGACCAGCCGAAATTAATTAGCTTTTTTAAACAGTTTTATAGTTAATTTTATATTTTTTTCCTTACAGTAGGTTAAGGTGGGTTGGCATTAAGAGCAAGTAGGCCAGGGCTAATTGTTACAGTCCATTCGTAATCAGGGTATAGAATTTTGTTTGTAAATAGGTCAATGTATAGTATAAAATTTGTGAATAAATTTGCAGCAATCCAAGAATAAGCACCTCAAATCAATTTAGGGTGCTTTTTCTTGGATTGGGGTCGAACGAGGGTGCTTATTCTTGGATTGCTCTAAAATGGAGTTAATTGCTCTAAAATGGTTAATTGAATGCCCGGTTAGGTTAATTGTACGCCCTTGATGATTGGTTAGGTTAAGTGGTGATATTTTCGTTAGTTTTAACGAAAATATCACGACTTAACCTAACCAATCGTCAAGGGCGTACAGTTGAGCTAACCGGGCATTCAATAATTTTACCGTAGGTTTCGATATATTTATAAATAAGTCCTGAAATGTAAAAAACATTCAGAAGTTTAAGGGCAAGATGACGGCATCAACTTTTCAAACTGAAGTGTTACCATTATTGGTTGAAGATCCATTGCCAGTAATATATTGGTGTAAGGGAAAACATTTTATTAAAAAAGTGATGCTGTGTGCTAAGTGCGATCAAGCAATGAACTGGACAAAGTTTTCGAGGAATGTTAATGTTAAAATCCTTTAATTTGGATTGAGGTCGAACTGGGATGCTGTTTCTTGGGTTGGGGTCTAACTGGGGTGCTTTTTCTTGGATTAGGGACTTTGGGGTGCTTATTCTTGGATTACTCCCTAAATTTGAAGTGGGGTTAGGACAGTTTAGATTAGGTTAGGTTTAGATTAGACGAACACAGGCCTGTTGATAGAAGCACTCATTATCTATGCGATTAATTGTAAAAGTTGAGGGGAACAACTTTTATAATTACTCCCATAGATAAGGAGTGCTTCTGACAATAGGATTGCGTTCGTACCCCCTTTCCACCCCAACTTTTTTACTCCAGTTACGCTCTTGTGTTTCGGTTTAACACTGGAAACGATTCGTATAGGCGGCTCGTTTTTATGGAATTAAGAACAGCCTATCTTAACTGATTAGTGCCTAGTGGTAGAATTTCCGGATCTTTTCCAAATGGACGACCCCAAGGGATTTAGCTGAAATTTTGTATACTAATAAATTTTTACATTTTAATAACGAAAATGACATTATAAATGCAAAAACTTCAATTTTTTTTCTATGTGAAGGTCAAAATATGATAATAAAACCCCACTCTAATAGACAGTTTATTTCCATAAACTCTGTCTATTAGAGTTGGTTTTTATTATCAGAAAATGACATTATTTTCCCGGAGAAATATGTGCAACATACGAAAAAATTGCATTTATATGCGCACTAGTTTGCATGGCGCATGACCGTTATCTACTTTACATCGCTCATGACGCCCGGATACGAGGTTGCTGTGTGGTCCCTGGTTATTTGAATGCCTGGTTAGGTCAACTGTACGCCCTTGACGAGTGGTTAGTTAAGTAGTGATATTTTCGTTAAAACTAACGAAAATATCATGACTTAACCTAATCAATCGTCAAGGGCGTACAGATGACGTAACTGTGCATTCAATTGACGTAACTGTGCATTCAATTGACGTAACTGTGCATTCAATTGACGTAACTGTGCATTCAATTGACGTAACTGTGCATTCAATTGACGTAACTGTGCATTCAATTGACGTAACTGTGCATTCAATTGACGTAACTGGGCATTCAATTGACGTAACTGGGCATTCAATTGACGTAACTGGGCATTCAATTGACCGGGAGCAACTCGCAAGTAGATAGATCACAGCACTGCATTATCATATGCTTACACTACAACAATATTCAGACGAAACTAGGTCTAAGCAGGCAACAAATAAACATTAATAACAACAAAAATTACTGTTTATGCGAGTTCGTATGAAGAAAAAGGTTTGCAAATAAAGATTTATTTATTCAAATATTATTAAGTATTGCTAATTTTCATAAATAAAGGATATTATCCGCGTTTTATTTTGTAAAACCCACTACATAACACTACAGAATTTAGATAACGGTCATGCGCCATGCAAACTAGTGCGCAAATAAATGCAATTTTTTTCGGATCACCTGAAGATCAGGGCCCCCAGCCTTCGTTAGTTAGCCTTATAAGGCTAACTAACGAAGGCTGGGGGGTCCTGATCTTCAAGTGACCCTTTTTTTCGTATATTGCGCATATTTTTCCAGGAAAATGTCATTTTCGTTATTAGAATATAAAACTATTAGTATACATATTTTCAGCTAAATCCCGTGGGGTCGTCCATTTGGAAAATATCCAAATTTCCTACCGCCAAAATTGTTTGTCAGTATTGCATCACATTTTCTTGTATTCGCGTGATCTTCGGTATGAGTCATTGATATGACGCAAACTTTTGGATTGCGTCATTGATATGACTCATACCGAAGATCACGTGAATACAAGAAAAAGTGATGCAATAATGACAAACAATTTGGTCGGTAGGAAATTCTACCAATGGCCACTAATGGGTTAATAGGGGAATCAAATCTGAAGAGGCCTACGAGAGTTCGTTGCAAAGTTGCAAAGGAACGCCCAACTGAACTTGTTCGGTTTGGCAGGTTATTTTAATTCGTTGAACATTTTTCCCGTAAGTGGTTCTCAATTTGTTTCTTATGAACCTCTAGTTAATGTCGGTTCCATTTTGGAACACCACGTATTCGCATTAGCAGGAGCAAGTGATTCATTATCCGAATGCAGTTGAATACAATACAATGAGAGTTACGTGTAAAAAGCCTCGTTCGAGTCGGTAACAATGGATAGGGTACCTAATAGTGTAAAGGTGGTTCTCACCGTTGCGAGTGTGCTTACCGACTCCTGAGAAAGAATAGCACCATCAACGTGTGATGGCAATTGTTCATTGAAATTTGAAAATAACAGTCAATAGTTTACGTAAGTCAAGGTCAAGTCGAACTCTAGCATCAAAGGGAGAATTTCCACGGTTCGGTACCCTCTCATAATGGAATAAGTAAAAATAGAATAAACCCGTTAATTTAACGGTAATTAATTTGAAACGAAAATTTAACTAAATGACAGTTAGGAAAAAAAAATTAGGTAAAAATTAACTGGGATTTTTTGGGGGGAGGGAGTTGGGGGGGGAGGGGAGTTGGGGGGGAGGGGAGTTGGGGGGGGAGGGGAGTTGGGGGGGGAGGGGGTGAAAAGTAGTGTTCGGTTTGTAAGAAATGAAAATTATAAATAAACTAGTATAAATTTAACAAAAAATTAATTTTAGTAAATATTAGACAATGTTCATCTTATGACGTCACGGCGCGCTTTATAATTAAACATTATGCAGTACTTTGCGTCATTGTTTCATGCGGATCTTACGTCGTGCTATAGGGTCTCCATATCTATTCGAGGGACATCATGTGACTGCGCCATTGTTCAGTGCTCATCATTCTGCGCACCTGCGCAGCGCAATCTTCTTCCATCGTACGTTTGTGTAGCATTTTACCTTTAATTAAGCTTTAGGAGGACATTGAAATCTTGACTTACCTGAATTTGACGAAAGTTTCCCATTTTGTCTTCAGAAGATCCACAATAGGACCTTCCATCAAATCTAGATGAGCTTCCTTTTCCTGAAGGAGAGGACAAGGTACTATGAGAGAGAGTTACAAGGAGTTACAAGGAAAAGAAGTACCTCAAAAGGCCTTGCGGCCCATACCGAGGAGGTACCAATGGCAACGGGTGCCAGGGAAATTTTCTACACACTCAAATAGTGTGCAAGATTTGGTCTAACCTTTTCTTGAACTGATCGAGAGAGAGAGAGAGAGAGAGAGAGAGAGAGAGAGAGAGAGAGAGAGAGAGAGAGAGAGAGAGAGAGAGAGAGAGAGAGTGCTCTAACTCCGGGATTATTATTATTATTATTATTATTAATCAGCACCATCTGGATTCGAACCTCGGACCTCAGTATCTGCACTTTGTTTATAAGGAAACGATGTTACTCACAGCCTAGAGCAATGGACCACATTAGTTGGCCTGAGCGCTGCGTCAGTTTCTGGTTCGCCTTTTTATTATTATTACCCAGTGAGATACGAACGCTGGCTTACAGACAAATCAGACCAGACACACAACCAAACAGACAGAAAAAATACAGGGTATCCATAAATTATCTTTACAAATTTGTAAAGACAATTTATGGATACCCTGTATATCTACGTATTTTTTCTACGTATCTAACATATGCATGTTATGCACAGCTATACTTGCAGAAACTTGTTCAGACACTTTGACAAAGAAATGACGCCATGACGACGCAATTTATCTAATTTTCTCAGGACTAACCTACTTCCGGGATATTCTATAAAAAGAAAATATAAAGGAAAATATGACCTCCATATTGATTGAATCTGACGATAATGTATATATACAGGGTGAATCAAAAGTCTGGAAACATAGAAACTATGCTTTTCAATGCAAATATACATAAACATTTGCATTGAAAAGCATAGTTCCTATGTTTCCAGAACTTTTGACTCACCCTGTATATATCAGTTTTATACAAAACAATTTTATCACCGTAGGAAGCAGTATATGTTACATATTTACATAAAAAAAAAAACATTGAAATAACTATTTTCGGATCACCTGTAGATCAGGGCCCCCATCTATTCTTGTTTTTTGTTTTATAGTACCAAATATAATAATAAATTAAATTGAATGCCCGGTTAGGTCAACTGTACTCCTTTGGTGATTGGTTAGGTTAAGTAATGATATTTTCGTTAGTTTTAACGAAGATATCATTTGGTAATTGAGGCTGGAGGCCCTGATCTTCAGGTGATCCCTATTTTCTTAGTATTTCATTGTACAAATCAAAGTATTAATGTCGTAAAATAGTTTGGTTGAACTTCGAAATAGTTCGTTAAACTATTTCACGAACTATAAATTCTAAACTATTTTAAATTCTACGGAATAAGAACAAACCATTTGAAAAATATTTTGAAATCTTGAAAAAGAATCCTGAGAGAAAATACTTTTAAATATTTTTAATGTTTTTAATATCTTTACAGTCTTTGAAACAATTATAAAATTATGGAATTCTAGAAATTTAAGTACAAACTTGGGGAAAAAAGTTCACCTAGAAATATAATTTTTTTAAAAACCATAAAAAATTAAGAATTGGTAATGTTTTGGCTTTTTAGAATTTTTAGGTTTTCGAAATAGTACACACACACACATATATATATATATATTATATATATATAATATACAGGGTGAGTCAAAAGTAGCGCCCGATTTCTGTCAGTTGATTGTTGTTTGTCATTTGTATTACAGTGTACAAGAAGGTAGAAATAAATGAATGACATGTTTATCTGACCATTTATTCGGGGGAAAATTATTACGGAACTGTACCGGAACTGTATCTGCAAGACAATTATTAACAACATGACTTCCCAGAAAGAATCTGACAGCCGAAAAAACAGAAATCGGGCGCTACTTTTGACTCACCCTGTATATATATATATATATATATATATATATATTATAGTTGGTCCTCGCCGCCCGCCGTCCACAAGGGTTACATTCCTGAAAACCCTCGCGGAAGGCAAATTCGCTGACAGCGAACTTATATTTTAATAATGATAGGTTAGGTTCCCTGACTTACATATGCTATGTAGTGAGCGTCATTCCGCGTGTATCCAGGAAGTTACTAATAAATTATTAACTCTTTATATTAATTGTCAATATAATAACTAAAGTAATTATGTTATGGTATACAGGGGCGGATTGACAGCAACCTGGGCCATGGGGCATAATAACGAGGTCCTGGGCCCCTTGAAATCCATTTTTTTTTTATATTATAGTTCGATTAGACAATTGACCCAATTGAGAACACACTCACTGTTTTATGATGACTGCGGACCGGGGACGCCGGGACCCCTAATGGCCCGGCCTCTCGGTCCATGCCCGATTGCCCGACCGCTCAGAAGAGAGTAGTAATGTTTTACGAATACATAATGCAATTATACTACTAAGTCTTAGATCGCGTCAGCAGCTGTTTGTGAAGGTGTTGCGTGGTCAGTGATTGACATTCATTGATAGGGGCTGGGTATCCGGGATCCCGGGATATTATTTCACCCCATACTCGAGCGAAAACGGTTTTCAAAGTTTAAAAAACCGGGTGAACCAAAACTTCAATTATGAAAAGCCTTTGCCTAAAATATACCTCATAATAAAACTGGGTTTAAAAGTCTTCCCTGAAAATAGAATACCGGGAAATCCCGGGATCGAAATCCTGGGAAATGACCTGTCTACTTTACTTCCTCCGGGATCCCTGATACCCAGCCAGCCCTCTCAGCGACCTTCTTGTCAACTGTCAAAAGACAAACAACACACCACACATATATATATATATATATATATATATATATATATATATACACACACACACACACACACACACACACACACACACACACACAAGGTGTCCCATAAGTCCGGTTTCGTGAGGAAAAGGTGAAGGCCTTTTCTTCAGGAGTGTAACTCCCTTTCATATTAGCCATTGCGTGTTATTCTACCTGCAACGAAAAAAAAGTCCCAAAATAAGACATCAATTTGAACATTTGTTTTAGTTCTTAATGTATGACTTGTGTAAATGTAATTTAAAAATAAATTTTCCTATGATACCGGACTTATGGGAAACCCTGTATATATAACGGTGGTCCGGGGACTCTCGGGAGTTTGTGGGGTTTCAGCACAGATAGGGACAGGGAGGGGGGAGGGGAAGTCTGCGAAAATGTAGGATTATGAGCGTATACAATTCCATTTTCTGTAACAATTATTTTCTAAAAGGGTTGGCAACCTCCGGAGCAAAGAGAATAACGGGGCAGATATTGAGAACCTTTAAACGAAGGGATAGGAATGTAATGATTCCTCTACTGAAAACAGTGATCATACCCAAATTGGAATACTGCTCGGTCCAAACATGCCCATGTAAAAAAGAAGACATTAGACAGCTAGAAGGGATTCAGAGAAGCTTCACAGCCAAGATCAAGGGGTGCAAAGAACTAAATTACTGGGAAAGGTTACGCGAATTAAACCTATATTCACTGGAAAGGAAAAGAGAGAGATACACCATTATTTACACTTGGAAAATAATGGAGAAACTAGTCCCTAATCTTACTCTGAACCCCGTAACTCCCCAAACAACGGTGGAAAGTAGAAAAGGAAGACTGTGTCGTGTTCCCAAATTAAAGGCTAGACTGGGAACATCCTTAACCTTGAAAGAAAATAGTTTTGTTGTGAGAGGACCAAAACTGTTTAATCAGCTGCTCAAAGACCTAAGGAACACGAATGGTGTTGCACTGGAGATCTTCAAAAGAAGATTAGACGCCTGGCTCAGAACAATCCCCGATGAACCGGGTGTGCTTGACTCTCTGAGGTGGAGAGTACAAGAAACCAACTCACTACTTTACCAGTCCAACTCGAGAGGAGGGGCGACAAGCTTGACGTTCGTGAAATGAGGAATCATCGCGCGGAACATTTGAAAGGTATATATATATATATATATATCAGATATGGGGTCTATTACTGGGTTTCTATTACTGTTACTTTTGATTTCTTCTAGTACTATTACTTTGTTATCTATTACTATTACTTGGTTATCTATTACTATTATTTTTGTATGTGGGGTACTTCACTCGTTTGAAAAGGATCTTTGTCTATTTAAATGCAATTAGAAGCAGTGTGTTAACAAATATTTGTTTCAACCAAATCATTACAATTTCAGAGACTGTAAGTCTTGATAAATTTTACTTTATTGAAGGGAAAATTTGCCACAATATTAATTCACACATTTTAGTTTAGGTTAGAGTAGATTTAGTTCATTTTTTCAGTTCTTTGTTCACGCAATATGTCCATTGGCTGTCGTCACCGAGTCTCGATCCCGGGCCCGATGGATTCGTAGTCAGCGACGATAACCACTACACCACGGAGGCACATATATATATATATATATACACACACACACACACACACACACACACACACACACAGGGTGGCGCAAAAGTCGCGCATCATAGGAGTTTTCAGTGTTTATTATAATATATTATTTTTTTCTTTTAGGTAGGGAATGGCTATGAAACAATAGACGAGAGGATGAGCTTGGTTTTAATACATGGAATACTAGGTACTACAAATCCATGATTAAAACCAAGCTCACCTTCTCATCTATTGTTAATTTCGCAGCCATCCCCTACCTAACAGAAAAAAAATAATATAGTCAACACTGAAAATTCCTATGATGAGCGACTTTTGCGTCACCCTGTATATATATGTATATATGGGATGAATGTCACACTTAAACAGGTGCAAAGAATGAATCATGCAAACCTACAAGGAAAAAGAAAAAAATTATTCCAAGGCCTTTCGTGTATTAAATTACAGTACACCTCGTCAGGGGATGATTATTCCCTGACGAGGTGCATTGTTGAGTACACGAAAGATCTTTGAATCATTTTTCTTTTTTCTTGTGGGTTTGCATTTTATATATATTATACTCGTGTGTATATACTGTGTGTGTATATGTATATATATATATATATATAATATATATATATAATAATATTTTTTTTATTGTACCAGGGTGTCCCATAAGTCCAGCATCATAGGAGAAATTCATATTTTTCTATTTCTACAAACCATAATTCATATTTTTATCTTTCTGCAGGCCATAATGTCTATGCTCGGGATGCCAATTTCCCGTCCACCATTCTGTTCAGTGACGAGGCTGTTTTTTATGGAAATGGTGAGGTAAATCGACAGAACACCCGCTACTGGTCTCAAAACAACCCTCGCTGGTATACCTCTTCAAAGGAACAAGGTGCATCTCGGGTGATGGTATGGTGTGGCATTTGGAAGGATCGCATCATAGGCCCCCTCTTTTTCGATGAACATATCACTGGAGGCACCTACCTACGTATGCTCAAGGGAGAAGCATTTCCAGTGTCTTGAACGAAGAAGGAAATTTCCCAACATGGTTCCAGCAAGACGGCGCTCCCGCACATTACAGCACCCAAGTAAGGGAATACCCGTACCAACAATTCCCTGGTCATTGGATAGGACGTCGAGGGCCTGTGGAATGGCCAGCTAGAAGCCCGGATCTCACGCCACTAGATTTTTATCTCTGGGGCCATTTGAAAGCGCTGGTATACGCGGAGAAAATTAGGAGTGTTGAACATTTGCGGCAGCGCATTATTGGGGCATGTAACACCATTACTCCTGACATCATTCACCGTGTGCTTGCTGACTGGGTATCACGTCTGAATTTGTGTATTGAAAACAATGGTGGACATATTGAGCACGTTCTGTAAATCTTTTGTTTTGCCTTTTTTTAATTATTTTTCCTATGATGCCGGACTTATGGGACACCCTATACATCTTTCAAGCTTTGCGCATGCGCATAAAATAATAATAATGATAATGCATAAATCTACCCTGAAAAATTTTGACGGTAGTGTTAAGATAAGTTTTCTATATTGCTGTAGGGGGGGCGGGGTACGGAAGAAAATAAGTTTGGGAATCTCTACACTTCGCAGTTTTTTGTTTTTGGGTGGGTCGGGGGACAACTCGTGTACCCTGAAATATTAAGTACTTTGAAAAGCAAAGCTGGGCATTTGCGGCATATTTTGCGGTACTGCGGTACTTGCGGTACCACCGCACTACCACCCCGGGCCCCCATAACGCAGTACCGCAAAGGATCGCTGAAAGTACCGCAGTACCGCTACCGCATTCAAATTTCCGCGTACCGGTTTGGTAGTGCAGCAGTACCGCAGTACCGCAATATGCCGCAAGTGCCCAGCTCTGTTGAAAAGATTAACAACACTTTGAAATATTTCGAAAAGCAGGAACCTATTACAATTTAAGTCTTATAATGAAAGAGTATATGGGTATATTATTATTATACATACCCCGTATGTTATAAGGTTGAGGGCAGATTTCTTCTGTGTTTCTCCCGTTTTGGTATTGATGGTATCCAGGTAGTCGAGAGGGTATGCGGCACAGGTAACGTTACCTTCAAACGGGTGATTAATTATTAAAGAAATTACGGATTGAAAAGATGGAGGAATTAAATGGGAGAACTTTCCCGCTGTAGGCTTATTAACGCCAGCGCCCGTAGTGGCTCAGTGGGTAACACAGTTTCTTCCTATAAGCGAAGTGAAAGCGCTGGAATCAGGAGTTCGATAGTGTTGGCTTGAGCGCTTTGTTAGTTTTTGGCCTCCCTTAATGAGTATTGTTATAAGCCTACTAGGATTACACACACGCACAGTATATACCAGGGGTCGGCAACGTTTTTCTGTTGGATGCCACTTTCAATATTCAAATTTTAAGACCCTCCGCGCGTGCCACCATTGGTTTTTTTTTAAATGTAGGTTACAGTATTATGATTTTGTGTGTAGTATGATTATAGCTTATCTTTATGATAATACGTAAATACGATATATTAACTAGCGATGTACCGATTCCAAAATTTAGCCGATGCCGATACTGTCATATTTTTAAATTTCAAATTTGTTTAAATGCTTTTCCCTTAGCTCACCCCACAATATACAGCACCAGAATTTGTTACACATATAACGTAGCTAAAATGATGTTAAGAAGTTTTATTACTCAGTAAAATGAGGGGTCGCGCGTCTTAAGATACCTAAGCGCCACCACAGGCGAAAACGTGTTTTTGATGGATAGCACTATTTTCACCCTTCTCTATCGCGTGGTTTGGGTTATAATGACCTTACGACACTAGAAGTATGGTTGAAAACCTTATGAAGCGAACTACTTTTTTCACCTCTATCGCCAGCCAAAAAGTTCACCCAAAGTTCGGCATAGTAAGAAAATCGAAAAATTAAAAAAAAAAAATATAAAATATGAAAATCTATTCCAAAAACTCATCAACATCTTCATTAGCATACTTAGAACTCTAATTTAGCCAAAAATGAACGTTCTAGCTCAATTAATAACAGACTATTGCGAGAATATTGCTGAACTTTGGAGGCGATTTCTGACGAATTTTAATTTTGGCGCTTAGGTCCCGTAAGACGCGGGACCCCTCAAATGATAAAATAATTTTAAAATAAAGTAATTGTTTTTCCTTATCTCGAACCTATTTTCTTTCTTCAACAATGTAAACAACAACAACAACAACAACAACAATTTTTCATTAAAATTTCAAGTCCCTGTTGGCCAATTTCAATTAAAAAATGGATATAAAATTTGTGTTTATAAAATTATTAAAATACTTAAAATAAAGTCAACAATTTGATATAGAATTATTATTAATGTAGAGTAGGAAATTACAATAGTTTATAATACTTGGATCACCTGAAGATCAGGGCCCCCAGCCTCAATTACCAAATATCTTCGTTAAAACTAACGAAAATATCACTACTTAACCTAACCAATCGTCAAGGGCGTAGAGTTGACCTAACTGGGTATTCAATTTAATTTATTACTATATTTGGTACTGTAAAGCAAAAAAATACGTGGGGGCCCTGATCTTCAGGTGATCCTAATATTTAGAGATTAACTACTAAGAGAAAATGTAAATTTGCGTTGGTAACTTAACTTATTAAGCTTTGCCTTTTTCGTGAATGTAAAATATTTTTATATAATTACATTTTGAAATGAATATAAATTATCTTAGTGTTTTTTGTGTATGTTCATTTTTGCATAAATATAGATTTTGTTTTGTAATAAAAATGTAAAAATTTCAAAGAATCGGTAAGAGGAATCGGCTAAATTTGGCCGATGCCGATGAATCGGTACAACACTAATATTAACACTGTAATAAAGTAATAGTCGTAAATTATACAGTGATACAGTTTTTAACTTTTAATCATTATTAAAAAACATTTTAAACCTGAATAATTAATTATAAAAATTACATAAAAAGTTGTAAGAAAATGTCTTTACAAAAGCCTTGGGTGGTTGCAGAGTGAGCAAAAAGTTCTTAAATTTATTTCATCCGTTGTGGTTAGGAAAAGTGACTTTTATATCAGTCAACCTGAATGTGATGCGAGATAAACACAATGGAGATTTTTTTTTTTTAATAAATTTACTTTTTTGCATATTTTTTTCTGTGAATTAGGGTGCCACACAATCTCCGAGTGCCACCCTGTGGCACGCGTGCCTTGGGTTGTCGACCCTTGATATACACCTTCGTTAACCTTGGTTTTGCTTCCGTCCGAAATGTTGATTCTGACGAAGGTCAAGTTTGTTGCTCCACCTTAGACCTACAATTTAGCATGGAATCCGAACGACGACACAGAACGGGAGATCAGAAATTACAAAGTCCTCGTCGCCGGACTCGATTTCATTGCCTCCCAGGAGGCAGCCCAGCTTCTTAACCACTAGGCATTGTGAGCCTCTGAGACCTTTATTTCGGCTCTTCTTATACAGGGTGTCCCAGAATTAACTATCTATTTCAATGAAATCGGACAAATTTTTTAAAAACACACTTTTATTTATGTTTATCATGTTAATATGTGTTAAAAATGTATAAATTTCTAAATTTTTTTCATAATTTTATTTTCATAATTTTTTCATTATCTGGTCCAATGAAAGACCGTCTGAAGTCATAGAATGGCAAAGAGACTCTCCAAAAGTTAACGTGTGGCTTGGAATGACCAAATCCAAAATTTATGGCCCATTCTTCTTTGCGCAAGCAACTGTAACAGGTACCGTCTACGTTGATATGCTTCAGCAGTTTCTCGAACCACAGCTTCTTGATGATGGCATTCTTGATAATGTTGTGTTTCAACAAGATGGAGCACCATGTCATTATGCTCTAATTGTTCGAGAATACCTCAACAGACGCCTTCCGAATCGGTGGATTGGACGTGGAGGACCTCGACCTTGGCCTCCGCGTTCTCCGGATTTGACACCCCTGGATTTCTTTGCATGGGGTTTCATAAAAACAAAGGTTTATCGCCAAAAGATCAATGCTTCTTGTTGAAACACAACATTATCAAGAATGCCATCATCAAGAAGCTGTGGTTCGAGAAACTGCTGAAGCATATCAAGGTAGACGGTACCTGTTACAGTTGCTTCCGCAAAGAAGAATGGGCCATAAATTTTGGATTTGGTCATTCCAAGCCACACGTTAACTTTTGGAGAGTCTCTCTGCCATTCTATGACTTCAGACGGTCTTTCATTGGACCAGATAATGAAAAAATTATGAAAATAAAATTATGAAAAAAATTTAGAAATTTATACATTTTTAACACATATTAAACATGATAAACAAATAAAAGTGTTTTTTAAAAATTTGTCCGATTTCATTGAAATAGATAGTTAATTCTGGGACACCCTGTATAGAGGGAGCATTTTTGTGGGCGCTCGGCCTTGGCTCCTCCTTCCTGCACCAAAAAAAAAAAACCTTACCGATTTGCCAATAGATTTCCCTTTCAATGTTCAAAATGTGGAAGAAAAGATCTCTCCGAGCTAAGGTGGCTGCTAGGCTGAGAGGAATCAGACCTTGCCTGTTCTGGATCCCGATCGAGCCTCCCAATTCGAAACCCATGTCGAACATACTCTATAACACAAACAAAAACAATAATAATACTAATTATAATATGATTTCTGATGGATTTTATATATCCATGTTTAATAAAGAAAAATATTAACAATATTAATTTTAATTTCAAATGTTAATAATAATAAAGGAAAATTTAACGAATTGTTCGTTATTATAAAAAATATTGATAATTTTAAGGGGGGAAAAAAAAATTGGTCATTTCAACTGATCTTCATGACCAACTTTTTTTGTTCATCAAAATCGTCCCTTTTTGGAATAGTTTACGACATTTTGAGTTGCCAGAGGCATAAAGTTTTTTTTTTTTTTTTAAATAAAGCTTTTATCTTATTTTTAGTTTCTCTTATCGCCCGAACGAAGAAGGTAGTCTTCTTCGAAAAGCTTCGCGGTTTTAGTGTTGTATTTTAGCTCTCTTAATTTTGGGGAGTTTAATTATATATATATATATATATATATATATATATATATATACAGTATATATATATATATATATTAAGGATGCAACGGGTAGCGCTTTTACCGGGTAATCGGGTACGGGTACCCGAAGTGTAATACCCGATCGGGTATTGAAAACGTTCCAAAATTTGTTGGTTCAGTACCGCGACTTATTAACTGTGTGCAGTTCAAGGACTTGGCTTTACTATTATGTAATTTATTAATGAGAAAATAGTCCCAAACCATATTACGATTTGCCATTTTGAATGTTTTGTTAAAAATATTATACAAAAAATATATCAAGAAAACTTGCAAAACAATAAAATTAAAATTAAATTAGAATTTGGTTTTTACTACCTGTACCCGATTTTTTAGCAATTAACCGATCGGGGTCGGGTATCATCGAGTAGTACATTACCCGATCGGGTCGGGTATCATCGAGTAGTACATTACCCGATCGGGTCGGGTATCATCGAGTAGTACATTACCCGATCGGGTCGGCGTGACATCCCTAAATATATATATATATATATATATATATATTATATATATAATATATATATATTGTGTGTGTGGTCTTACCATTTTATCATAAATGACCATCATATGAACGACTGTGTTTCCATTTGTATCCTGATTATCTGGATTTGCACCCTGGAAAGGAAGCATTCTTTGTAATCTCGTGTGTATATATATATATATATATATATTATGAAATAATTTAATTTAAACCTTATTATATCGTTTAAAGTAAATTTTTGGGGGGATGATTGTGTAGAAATAGAGTATATGACAATATTATGACATGCCCACTTTGAGGCAAGCTATTAAATTTATTAAAAATACGATGGGTACTTTTCCTTCAGTACCAATTAATTATGTCGGTTTGAATGGTGTTGGTATGGATTGGCGGTGGGTATATTATTTGAAATAATTTTATTTCATTATTATCTGGGTATTAGTTCACTACTTGAGATGGGTAGTGGATGGTTGGTTGTTTCGTTTTGTCCTTCATCGGCGATGGGTGATTGAGACGGGATAGAGAGAGGTCCTAGTACAGGATGACCTCTTAATTGAAGTTACTAAAGAAGTGGAGGATAGCGAGTGTTTTGTTTTAAATAGCTCATCTCTGAAAACGGATTTGGTTGGTTTGCTTAAATATTGGTTCACTGGACGGGGAAGAGTCATAACCAGAGCTGGGCATTTGCGGTACCGCAATATGCCGCAAGTGCCCAGCTCTGGTCATAACCCAAAACAAAATTATGTAAATGTTGGTGAACGTTTCACGAGACACTCCTTACGTCCAAACTGTTCATTTTAAATATGATTAAAATATGAATCAGTGAGATAGGACATTAACATGACGTTGATATGACGTTAATAAATTTCACACATTTTATATAATTTTAGGCATAATTTGAAGCGGAAAATGTTTTTTAAAAGAAATTTGAATTATTTCGTAATTTCTCTTAAATTTGTAATTTAATTTTCTGAATTCATTTGAAGGTGTTTTATTAAGTAGGGAAGAGACAGTGCTTATGCAGTCACTGCAGACCAAGAACAGATATATACAGAATATATATATTAATTAATATTGTTTGGGCCTATTTATCTCTCTCTTCGTAACGGCCAAATTAAGGACACTTGACGAAGGTAGCCCTACGTCTTTACTCGATATCCGAACCATCTAAGGGTTGGTACATCGTCTGATTGCAGAGAAGGGTTTCCCATCCAAGTGCTGAACAAACACAACGTCGATTAACCTCGCTGATCTAACGGGAAGAGGTGTTGGAACATGGTCGCAGCGTATCTCGTCCAACTGTAAAATGATTGCAATTATGAAAATTTTAAAATGTCATATATTAAATGTCATTGTCAAATGTTAGTGCCAAAAGTCGCATGTCACTGTCAAAAGCCACAAGTCATTGTTAAAGGTCAGTGCCAAAGGCTAGATGTCAATTACCAAAAGTCGGTGCCAAAGGTCACATGTTATTATCAAAGGTTAGTTCCACTGTCACATTTCAGTGTCGAAGGTCAGTTCCAAAGGTCGCATGTCATTGTCAAAGGTCAGTTCCAAGGTCACATTACCTTAGCTAGAATGAGGCGATAACATTCCTCTTGACATAAACATGCTGCGAATGAAAGTGGATATTCACCCCAGTAGACATACCTGAAAATTCACACATTTTATATATATTTGATTTCCTGAAAAGCATCTAAAATACTGTATATGAATGTACATTCTAGAAATGCCTTTCAGAGGCCACTCTGACGGAAAAAGGAGAGAGAGTGTCCTTCGGTACAGGCCTGGGGTCACTTAACAAAACAGAAAAAGTGAGAGCGGAGCCTGAAGGGCAAAAACGGGGGGAGTTACTGGGAGTGAGCAAGCCAAAGGCAGAACAAACTGAAAGTAAATGTGATACGGAGAGGGGAATGCCGCAAGGGCGCAAGGGGGGAAAGATCCCCTTCATAAGATGGCCGTGCGTGAGGCGAGTATGACAAATACGCAGGCGCATCAGACTGGTCTCAAACATCGGTCACGCTGACAGGAGGGAGGCCACGGACAAATCGAGGGCTTCAAGGCCTCAAGAAATTCCCGAACACGTCCTCCCACTGACATTGCCACCGGCAGAGGACTGCATCCCGGAATACGCGCGTAAAGACCGATGATAGAAGTGTGTTGGGGTCAAAAGGGAAGGAGGACACCTCCCTTGTCGGAGCGTCCGTGCGTTCGTTGTCCGGGACACCGACGTGGGAAGGCACCCAGTAAAAGGCGACCGACTTACGGCGGAATGAGAGAAGGACAATCTAGTTCCTGGATTTGTCGCATCACTGAGTGCGGGGGACAAGCGAGGACAGAGCCTCAAGTGCGCTACAGGCGTCCGAATAAATAACAAAGGACGTACAGGGGAGTTGAGAGAGGAAGTGCCAAGACAATAACTGAGAGCTCCACCGTGAAGATGGATGCCACCAGGGGGAAGGGATAGTGATTTATCACCGACGGGAAGGCTGCCGCGCAACCCACTCAGAGTGGCGAGCGAGAGCCATCAGTGAGCACGTGGTAGAGTCAGAATGGGAAGAGGAGTGGGATAGAAATAGTTGGAGGGCGAGAGGGTAGCACTGTGACTTCGGTGTAGTAGAGAGGATACGGAGGGGAGGAAGAGGCCACGGGGGGTAAAGTAGAGGGGGGAGGGGGAGCACTCGTCCCTCCACCCGTAGAGAAGACAAGACAGGGGCCATCCGATGACCAAACGGTCGAACCAAGTGGGGACGGCAACCAAAGCAGCTCGAGGTAAAAGGACCGAAGAGGGATTGGGAGATTGGGTGAAAGAAAACTATCGAGCGCGAAAGAGGTATTTTAAGCTTTCTATGGTACAGCGGACATCTAAAGGATATGGCCACTTTTCCGCATAAAGACTGACAATAGGGGAGGGCCGGAAAGCGTCAGTGTTGATGCGTACGACCAGGAAGCCGAATTGGGTCCAGCATGCGCAAGAATGGGGATATCCGGAACAGAGGACAGGGCAGAGAGAGACGAGACCTTCTGGTAGTGAGCCAAGGAGGAGATTTTTACAACAGGGGAGCCATCGTTTTGGGACCACATCTGACGGGAGTCGCCGCAACAGGAAGCGAGGTCATCATAGACTTCTAAAAATGTTACACTCCGAGAGGGGAGGAGAGGCGGAAGAACGGAGAACCAAAAATCGAGGGTAGTCAAAATCAGAGCTGTCGGCCCCCGCGAAGGGCCCTGTGGAAACAAGACGACTGAGAATTTTTAGACCGAGGAGATCGCCAGTGACCCGCAGCCAGAGGGGCGCGACCCTTCAAACCGCGGGCTTCCGGTGATAGAGGACTCGAGGGCTTGGTCCCACCACTCGAGTGCTAATAGAAGAATTAAGGGAATCCCTGTAAGTAGAAAAAAAGAAAAAAGACCCAGGGGACGCAAGGAACTGCTTACCGGTAAGAAAAGGGGGTCCCCCGAGCGCAAACGGCAGGAGCCGGGGTACCTCGTCTCTATGGGGCATACCGTTGTTTTAAGAATGGGCCCCGTGATACGAAAGTTTGCCCGCAACGGCGCAAAAACCCCAGTCCCCCAATCCCACCGGCCCTGACATCCAACCATCCAACACAGTGACGCCCTAAGGATGCCACCTCCGGAGGACAGCCCTGTAGACCCGTACTTGGCGCCAAAGTCCTGATGGCACTTAGTCCGGTTACCCCAGCAGCCTGTCCGGCATGGGTGACCTTTTCTGGGGCTGATCCCCCTGACGTAGCCCAGTGGGTCAGAAACCCCCCCCCCACCACCACCACAACAAAGTGGCTACCCCGAGGGGGGACTGCATTGTCTGTATTGTTTTTATAATAGGAGAGATTATATGTATATTCATATGTTACTCTCTCTATACCTATTCTAGCCTATGCGTTATATAAGCAAAGAACAATATTATTATTATTTGAAATATTATTATTATTATTGTTATTTATTAATATTAATATTTCGCAGTATTTTTATATGTAAAAATTACATTAATTTCAACCTTAATTAAAATAATTATGATGAATGCAGTTTTTAAGTATTGGTTACTTTTTGGCCTTTTTGGAAACTAAGATGTGCCTGTTAGGTCGGTGGTTACGGTGGTGAACCCTGAGCGGTAAGACTCTGAAGACTGCTGGCTCCTGGGTTGGGTTGAGTTGGCCGCTTATCCTGTCATTGTTCAGGCTAAAGGTGGGACACGTCCACCCCAACATCTTTGGGAAATCAATTTCCTGGTTGTTTACTTTTCCTCGTGTGGGGGGGGAGAAGGGGGAGGGGAACTAGTATTTTCAACTTTTATTTAAATAAAAGTTGCCACATCGTAAATAGTGTTATGCTCTTAATTTTTTTTTCGTGTCCACAGTCTGGGTCTGTGGTTCCCCCCTTTTCTAGTTCTCAACCAGTGCCAGCTGTCTAAAACAGTGGTTTCCAACCAGTGTGTCCCGACGCTTTAGTGTGTCGCCGATTTTCCCAGGTGTGTCGCGAAATTATTACCAAGGTTTTGAATGCGATTGTGCTTATCACATATTTCTCCAAATATAAACAAAATCTGTAGTTATGATCAAGTTCAAGTATCTCATTAAATAAAGGTTTTCTTTGCAATGCTACTTTTTTTAATCATTGCTCTTAATTATTTCTTTGATTGTCACTAGATTTTTAACTTCTCTCTAAATACATTTTAAAAATATAAATGGTGTGTCCGATCCTTTTCGATACATCAAAAGTGGTCGCCATCATAAAAAGGTTAGAAATCACTGATCTAAAAGATCATTTTGTGATCCCTGAATGTTTATGGATTGAGCTCAAATTTGGCACTGGCGAATTTGCTCCCTATAAAAGGAACTATATATATATATATATATATATATATATATATATATAATATATATATTAGTGATGTAGCGGATGCGGATGAGGATGTTTGATTTCAACATCTGCGGATGCGGATGCGGATGTCTACATTTTCGTTATTTTTTAGGATATATTCGAGATTTGTTGTGTTTAACGTATATAATAAGTTATTATATAGAGAGAGCTGTAGCTATAATGTAGTATAATTGATTAATTGTACAATAATTGCTGTACTTTTCCCTGAACATATAAAATAATAGCAAGCATTTAACTGATATAGAAATCAATTAGTGAATTCGTCTGCAAATAAATTCGTTATATTTTGTTGAGTTTCAGCCACAATTAGAAACCATAATTGTGTTACCCGACCTCTTTCCCCTACCTCCACCCTTATAGAAAGAGATCTTTAATTAGCTTGATAACTATTTATATTAAGTTTAAAGTTTTATTAGGCATATTTATAAATGAGTAATTAAAATAAAGTAAACTAAGATGTTCATCGTTTAATATTCAAACTTAATTATAGGAAGGTTATGCTTAAGGAACATTAATTTTTCTGCCTTTTCTACTGCCAGTCTGTTTCTCTTTTCATCATATATTAATCCAGCACTGCTAAATAATCTTTCGCTTGGTACGCTTGTTGGAGGACGTGCTAAATGTTTCCTTGCAAGTTTACTCAAGTATGGATAGATATTCTGCGTATTTTTCCACCAACTAATAGGATTGTCACTTGCAGCCAGGCGTTTTTCTTGGTGATAGCTCTCGATCATTTTTACTACATCTTTTGACATCGCGTAGGTCTCGTCATTGCTGCTTGACTCAAGAAACTGAGAGACAGATTCTGTGATAGATTTGCTTGTTGAAGGTGTTGGTTCTGTCACTGAAACTTTTATTCTTTTGGTGGGTGGCGAAGCGACAGATTCAAGAGATTGAAGCTCTTCAACTGCTTTGCCAAGTGATGATTTAACTCGTTCTAATGTACTAGGTGAAAATAACTTAGCTTTGTAACGTGGATCTAAGTAGGTTGCAAGAGAGTAACTTTATACAAGAACAGCCTCTCGTCTTGTCGCTTGCATCACTTTTGCGCACAATGAACTAGTTCTATTAATATAGTAGAATTTGATAATTTCCGCTTATTAATGAAGTTTTATCTCAACGGTCCACATCCGCACGACATCCGCAGTCCAAAGTGCGGATGCGGATGCAGATGCGGATGCGAGAAAATGTGCGGATGTTATGCGGATGCGGATGTGACCTACATCACTAATATATATATATATATATATATATAATATAATATATATATATATATATTCCAGGCGGTTCGCCTCATTTTTCATTATTTCGTTATCTCTCCTCCTCGTGTGCAGAAACGTTCCTTAATACTTATGTCGTTTCTATTCATATATATATATATATATATATATATATATATCAAAGCTTAGTGACTTCTTAGGGAAAGGGAGCTTACAGATGAAAAGAAGGACCAACCAGCAAATATTTTCGTTTATTTTTGTACTTGAGACGTTTCGACAAATCTTTTGTCATCATCAGTGAATTATAAGCCTTAAAACCTTAAAACAAAATAAGAATAAATAATTAAAATTACATCAAGACAAAAAGGAATTAAAATCATTTAAATTAAATTAAAATTACCTCATCTGGTAAATACACAATAACTACGTCAACCTCCATATTCGGCAGATACTGAGAGAAAACTGTATGAATGTCAGTTACATTGGAGGGTATAATATATCTATGAAAGTAGGTTGGTTGGTTAGTTAGAAGAGCTGTAATTTGTAAGATGAACTATTGTTGTTAATGGAGGGTTTGTTTCTATAGATGTACAAAGATTTTAAAGTTCGGAGTTCTGTAAGGTTGTTAGTTCTTGTTAAAATTTCAAATTGAGTTTTGTAAAGGGGATGGTTGGTATCATTACTATGGTTTCTAATTGCGGATTGTGGTGGGTTACTAAGGCGACGGTTGGTACGGACTGATAAGCCCAAATGTTGAGAAAGGCGTATCTCCAGTTGGAGTTGAGTACTGCCGATATACGCAGCCTTACAGCTGTCGCACGTGTATTTATAAACAACATTAGGGCATAAAGTTTTGGGGAATTTGTCTTTGAACTTTAAAAAATTTGATAATTTAAGTGGGTTGACGAGGGCGAATCTAAAATTTATTTGGGGATAACTAGACTTAAGAAGTTTGGATACTTCATTTCGAATACCTAATGATAAATAACCATAGAAAGGTAATTTAATATATCTGGTTTCTTTTTGTACTGTGGTTATGGGGAGTTTAGTATTAAAGGTGTTATTTAAAAATTTCTTTAATTGGTTATCAAAAAGATTAGAAGGGTAGGAATTATTAATAAAGTACTGTCTTAAAAATTTAAATTCTTCGTTTAATGAAAAGTAATCTGAACAAATTTTGTAACTTCTTGTTAATAATGTTGGATCACCTGAAGATCAGGGCCCCCAGCCTCCTTTAGTTAGCCTTATAAGGCTAACTAACGAAAATATCACGACTTAACCTAACCAATCGTCAAGGACGTACAGTTGACCTAACGATTGGTTAGGTTAAGTCGTGATATTTTCGTTAGTTAGCCTTATAAGGCTAACTACTAAGGCTGGGAGCCCTGATCTTCGGGTGATCCATAATGTTAGTATAGCGCTAATCTTATATTTATAAAACATACAACTTAAATAATTGGTTCCCAAACCAGTAAAAGTTTGTTTTCTAAATAGTGATGTCTGGAACTTGTTATTAGCCCATTTAACTAGAACATACAGGAAAGGTAAACTATTATTTGTTTCGTTTTCACACGTGTACTGAATACACTGGTCAACAAAGATTTTTCATCAGAGTAAAATTTGTGTTGGCTGGATAGCATTTTTCACGCTGATTCCAAAACTGCATTCAGATGTTTTCTAGCACGTATAGTTTTCAAGATGAAGGCATATATATAAAAACACAGATTTAACCATTTTAAATAGGCAAAATACTACTATTTCAACATTTGATTGTGTTTATTTTATTGTGTTTTTTTAGTTTATTCATCTTATTTATTTCAATTATCTTAATTATACATCTTATGTATTTCAAGTGTGAGCTTTTACGTCTAGCAGCATTGTGATTCAGGCAACAAGCCGTGCTTTGTGTGTCAAAAGATCAGTCCAGTCCAAGAACTTGTTGTGTCAAGTTGGTGTACATTTTTTTTGAATTTATAGTTTGCTCAGGTCAGTCAGCATGCCTCGACAATGTAAGAATGACCCCGACAAGTTCTGTTTCGTATGCGGCCAGTTCACAACTAAAACACAGCGACGAAGTATTACAACCGACATTAAGAAAATATACAAGCTATACTTTGGTTGCCATCTAGGTGACCAAGATAAACCATAGGCGCCACATCAAATCTGTTCTGGCTGTTCAAATGGATTACGTGATTGGCTTAACAAAAAGAAAGCTTCAATGCCATTTGCCATACCCATGATATGGAGGGAGCCGAGAGATCATCATGAAGACTGTTATTTTTGTAGTGTGAACTTAATGGGTTTTTCTGCCAAGAACAAACACCAGATTGTATATCCAAACTTGGATTCAGCACGTAGACCAGAAAACATGATGAAACATTGCCCATTCCAATTCCCCCAAGTGATAGGCTAGATTCTATCATAGATGACATGGAAAGTGATGAAGGTGCAACTGGCGTTTCCGGACCATCTACAGAACCAGAGTACACTTTTGAAGGTAGACATTTAGAGCCTAAAAAGTTAACCCAAGGACAGTTGAATGATCTTGTTAGAGACTTATCGCTGTCTAAAGAGAAATCAGAGCTTCTCGCCTCAAGACTAAAGGAGAACAATTTACTTGAGAAAATGTTCGTATTAGTTACTACCGAAAGCGGAATTTTGAATTAACAGCATTCTTTTCAGTAGACGGTCCTCTCTGTTATTGCCATGACATCAATGGACTATTTACAGCCATATCTCAGACGTATGTGGCATCTGAGTGGCGCCTCTTTATTGATTCGTCGCAGAGAAGCCTGAAAGCAGTTCTTTTGCATAATGGTAATATAATGCCATCCATCCCCATTGCCCATTCCGTCATCTAAAAGAGACATATGACAATATGGATATACTACTTAAGGCAATCAAATACGACAGTCATCAATGGAATGTTTGTGGAGATCTAAAAGTTATAGAATGCTTATGGGTATGCAGTCAGGATTCACAAATGGATATGTGAAAACTTTCTTGGAAGCAACAAGTCACCTGCGTATAAGAATGGAGTCAAGAACCTCCTTGATGCCTTCAAAGAAATGGAGTGTCGAATGTCGTTAAATATTCACTTCCTGCATTTCCACTTAGATTTCTTTCCTGAAAACCTTGGGCAGTGAGTGACGAGCAAGGAGAGCGCTTCCATCAAGATATTCAGATGATGGAGAAGGCTACCAAGGATATTGGAATGAAAGCATGATGGCGGACCATTGTTGGATGCTGTATCGTGACAATCCAGGCCAAATTTACAAAAGGAAATCACATTCACAGCGCTTTTAATAAAATAATGTATATATTCTTTATTTATAAGTACATTGATTAAAGTATATGATGTATTTGTTGTTTAGCATTCCTAAGTGTGATCTATACATCCATAAATTTTCTTATAGCAATATCAAAAACTTAAAAATATCAAAACCAGTGTATCTATATAACTCTACGTGCTAGAAAAAAAATAGAACCAGATTCGGAATCAGCGCGAAACATGCATTAAGAAAAGTGTGATCATGTTTGTGATGAGAGAAAAACGTTTCATTTTGTTGGCCAGTGATATTAATGTTATTTGTTTAGATAATGAAGAAAGTTTTACGTGTGAAGGATGTTTAAATACTAAGAAAGTGTCATCCACATATCTTCTATAATTAGGGTGGCCATTTAACCTTTTGACGACCGGTATACGTTTCTTTGAACTTAAACGTTTAGGTGTTGTTGGTACTCACAATTAGATATGTTAGTAACTATAGTCACTTAAATGACCCATTTTGGGGTTAATTTTCCAACATCTAAACGATACCTATATAAACATTTAGATGTATTTGTAGAAACGTTGCATCATTGCACAATTTATATTATTATTTGCTGGGACACATGTCCCGTTGTCCTCAAAGGGTTAAAAAGGAGGACATTGCGTATGTGGCCGTACGTTAACACATATATATTATATATATGTGCTAACGTACGGCCACATACGCAGTGTCCTCCTTTTTGGAAATTTGGAAATGGTCACCCTAAGGACAGAGTGCTCAAAAGGCGGACTGTCCACCTAAAGCCGGACGACTGGCCACCCTATCTATAATATATGAGTTTAAAACTATTGGGACAACTTTTCAACCAAATTTCTTCGTAATGGCAAAGAAATGCATTTGCTAGTGCGGGCTCAACGGGGAATATATATATATATATATATATATATATATAATATATATAAAATACAGGGTGGCGCAAAAGTCAGGAACCATAGGCACATTTCAGTAAATTATAATAAATGTTCGAACTGGTGGCTTTCCACTTGGAAACACTTTCTGACGCGTTGAATGCATGATGTTTGAACATTCCTTAACACATTGGTACTGATTTTGGCACACGCGGATGTGATTTTATCCTTTAGAGAACGTATGGTTCTGGGTCGATCAGCACAGACTACCGACTTGAGATGGCCCAACAAGAAAAAGTCAAGAGGCGTGAGGTCTGGAGAATTAGGTCGCCATTCGACGGACCCTCGCCGTCCGATCCACTCGCTTGGGAATGTTTCATCTAAAGAGCTCCGGACGATGGTTGCGAAATGTGGTGGTGCACCATCCTGCTGAAACCACATCTCCGCCCGTTCTGGCAATGGAATGTCGTCCAGTATGAGCATTAGAAATGTTTGCAGCATATGCAGATATGTTTCACCTGTTACATTGCCGTCGAGAAAGTACGGACCAATTAACCGATCCCCCCCAGAGCGCGGCCCACACCATAATTCGTGGATCGAATTGCACATGTCGTTCCCCCATCCAGTGGGGTTTCTCATTGGCCCAATAGCGTACATTATGCCTATTGACACGACCGCTGAGGTGAAATATCGCTTCGTCGCTGGACATGATCCTTCGTTGAAGCTGTCGATGTTGTAGAAACCACTGGCAGAACTTTACAAGACGGTCTGTGTCGTCCGCGTGCAGTTCCTGAACGAGTTGGACTTTGTAGGGGTGGAAACGATTTGTTGTAAGAATTCGTTGAATGGATCTTCTGGAGACACCCGTTTCCTGGGATAACTTTCTTAAGGACTTACGTGGGCTACGTCGTAGCCAATGTCGTAGCCAATGTCGTAACACCGCTTCCCGTTGATCAGCGAAGTTAAGCGGCGTTGGGTCTGGGTAGTAGTTGGGTGGGAGACCGTCCTCAGTGTCCGGATTATGTTGCGACCCGTGGATCCTACGTAAAGCTGTAGGTCCCCTCCGTCATATGACCTTAGACGTTGCGAAGGAGGTTAAACAACCCGTGTCATTTCTTTTAAGGACTTACGTGGGCTGTTTTCGAGGTGATTAAGTACCGTTAGTGATGTTGCTGCATTGGTTGAACTTTTTGGCCGGCCACTACGCGGCCGTTCATGAACACTTCCCGTTTCTTTGAAGCGAGTGAACAGTTTTCCGACTGATGCCTGAACAGCTGGCGGCCTCTCATGGTGTTTGTCATTAAAAGTAGTAGCAACTGATCGTGTGTGTTACCACGCCTTGCACACATTAAAACTATCTCCACCCGTTCATCTATTGTCAATTTCTAGGTTCAACAACAAATCTGACTTTTGCGCCACCCTGTATATATATATATATATATATATATTAAATTTTTATGCTAGAACGCCCGCAACTCCTTGCACAGCAGTAGACCCCCGAAACACAACCTAGGGGGAGTACTGGGAGGGACGGGTGTATTACTAAAACCTTACCTTGTTCGCCCTTAGTGTATACTGAATTTGGTGAATGCTACTCTAGCTGCTTAGGCTAAAACAGAACAGACAGATAGACATCATCCCCTAAAATATACAGGGTGTTCCATAAGTCAGGTCTCATAGGAAAATTTATTTAAATTATATTTAAAAAAGTAATACATTCGAAGTAATACAAATGTTCAAATTGATGTCTCCGCCTTTTCCTCACGAGTGTAACTCGCTTCTATATTAGCCATTGTGTGTTATTCTACCTGCAACAAAAAGGTGGTCCCAAAACAAGACATCAGTTTGAACATTTGTTTTAGTTCAGATGTATTACTATTTAAAATAAATTTTCCTATGAGTCTGGAATTATGGAACACCCTATATATATATATATATATATATATATATATATATATGGTATTGTAAAACTCCATTTACTGGTATCTTAGTTGTGAGCAGTATATATATATATATATATATATATACAAATTTTGTGTAAGTGTTAATTTATTACATTAACTTTTTTAAAAAGCTTTTTTCTATATTTTTATCTTTATTTTTGTCTATTTTTGTCTATATTAAAATATATGAAATGTATAAAAAGGTATAAAATATATATTAATAATTCAAAGTAAATCCTTGTTGTAGTTTATAATTTTTTTTTTATTTAATTATTTATTTGTTTATAATATTTTTTAATTCCCAGAGTAATTTTCTGGTTTGTATAAACAGAATTTTTATGATTTTAAAAAAAAAATAATTATTCGTCATAATTTGGTGATATTTTTTAGTTTTTAAAATTGTTGAAAAACTGCTGTAATTAACACACTTTAAAAGTTTAGTTTAAAAATATTAAATTATTATTATTTTTAATTTTTTATTTATTTTATTTTATTAATTATCCACTGGGCAACACGTATTTTATTGAATGATATCTGACACTTGATTCTAGGTAATTTGGGTGCGCTGAATACCAATTTCAACTCGGTTTGGCTCTATCAGGTCCTGATTCTTGTCGACAGCCTATGTGCCATTTTCCAGATTTTTCAAATTAGGACTAAAAAATTAAGTCATGTGTTAAATTTTTTTTCAAGTTTCATGAATACAAGCAGTTCAAACTACAGTAAAATTACATTATAACGATAGAAATGACTTAAAATAAAAAAAACAAACAGATATGAAGCTTTCACTGTGGCAAAAATTTTCTTTTGTAAGACTTTCTAGCGTATTTGCTTGTTGATGGCAGGTCTCTTTTCAAGCACCAGCAGTAATCAGCCATCACGTGGGAATCCCAGCGGCCTTGGTACCGTTCCTCCATAATTTTGATATCTTGGTGGAATCTCTCCCCTTGTTCGTCACTTACATCACCTAAATTACTTGGAAATTGGTCAAGATGGCTATTCAAAAAATGCATTTTTATGCTCATATTGCAACCTAACTCTTTGTAGTCCCTTAAAAGTTTTTTTACGATTTCTTCGTAGTTATCTGCCCTATAATTGCCTAAAAAGTTTTCTATCAAGTCCACGAATGAGAACCAGCCATTTTTTTCGCGTTCATTCATGACATTAGGAAAATTGCTGTCTTTAATCATTGTTCTTATTTGTGGACCGTCGAAAATTCCCGCCTTGATTTTTTCATAACTTAAACTTGGAAATTTTGAAGTTATGTATTTGAAACACTCGCCGTTCGTATCTAAAGCTTTTACATATTGTTTAATGAGGCCTAGTTTTATATGCAGAGGAGGAAATATGATTTTATCTCTGCTCACTAAGGTGGATTAATTACGTTTTTTTCTCCGACAGTAAGTGATGTTCGTGCTGGCCAGATTTGTTTGAAATAATGTTCTTCCTTGGCTCTGCTGTCCCATAAGCAAAGGAAGCAGGGATATTTAGTATACCCTCCTTGTTGTCCTAGCAGAAAATTAACCATTTTTAAGTCAACACATATGATCCACTCGTGCTCCCTATATTTGATAAGATTTAAAACCTTTTCTATATGTTCATACTTTTCTTTTAATTTTGTTGAGTGCCCAATCGGTATCGAGCCGTATAGATTGCCATTATGCAACAACACACACTTAAGACTTCTTTTCGAACTGTCTAAAAACAAGCGCCAATCATTTGCATCGTAAGACTCAACCCCCATCTTCTTTAACAAACCAACTATGTCGCAGCAATATACTAAACTATCCTCTGTTCTAAAATATTTAACAAGTTCTTCTCTTTTTCTGTAAAATGAAATGTATGTGTTTGAAGTAAGCAAGTTTTCCTCTTTAAGTCTTGAAGCTAAAATTTCCGCAGCCTTTTTTGGCAAATTTAGATCCCTTACAAGATCATTCAACTTGGCCTGGTTAAACTTTTGCGGATCGTTTTGACTTTCAAATACGCTGGGGTCAAAATCGGTGTCTGACTCCTCAAAGTGCATAACAATATTTTCAGGAACATCTTCAACTAATTCTTGAGTTGGCAGACCCTTAAATTTTGGAATGGGGATCTCATTTGAATGTAGCACAGGTCGTATCGCGGTGTCGAAATTTGGGTACTCGATACAATGTTTATTTTTCTTAGTGAAGCCCGAAGTCTTGACAAAGCAAAGGTAGCAATCGGTCTCGTGGTTAGTAGGCACGTCACACCTGATATGGAAAAAAAATTGTAAAGCGTTAACAAAAGCGAAGAGAGACTTGTTTTTATGAATTTTATCAAAAGTTATCACCCAAACATTTAACATTTCTGTGTGTTTCAACCTTATGCAATATTTGAGATTCTTATAACATTTTCTGTAAATTTTTGTTTATGTACCTAAGTTACAATTACATTTAGGTAAGTTACAGTATACTAGTGATTAAATTACGTAGTTTTATGAAATCATAAACTTACCATCGGAACTCCAAAAGGTATTTTTGAATCCGAACCCTTCGTCCAATGTCGCAGTCTTTCAATGCATATAGTGCAGGCTTTATGTGGAGCCCACGATTTATCTTGGTCCCCCAGTTTTATGCCAAAATAAGCTAAGTAAGCTCTTTTTTACGAAGTCAGTTATATTTGCTCGTTGATGTGGAAGTGTAAAATTTCCACATATATAACAGAAGGAATCAGGGTTGTTTTTGCATTTGAACTTTCTAGTGCTTGATGACATATTGCTTGATTGTTCTGCCAATTTGTAAAGGTATTTAAAGCCCTTAATTCATATAAATTTAAGAAAATCTGAAATATAAACACAAAAATTAGTTTAAATAGGTACTTATTATGAAATAGGTACTTACAATCTATGAAATTAAACTAGAAACACGGATGAGTAGGTACAATATAAATTACGTCTAATTAAATCAACTATATTAAATCACGATGACAAAATTACTCACTAAATCATATGCCAATTCAAAATTATGTTAATGCCCAAACTTGACTGACTGACTGACTGACTGACTGACTGACTGACTGACTGACTGACTGACTGACTGACTGACTGACTGACTGACTGACTGACTGACTGACTGACTGACTGACTGACTGACTGACTGACTGACTGACTCTGGAAACGAGTCGCTTTTATATATTTTAGTTGTCCCTCTAGAATACTCTACAGAGAACAGGAACGCTCGAGAAAATTTTAGAATTCTATGATATTTTTAGCTTAATTTACTAATATTAAAATGGGTTAAAATGACAAAATTAAAATATTTTTAGGGTGTTACATATAAAAATATACATAATACAACAATACCATAACAATAGGTACAAATACCTAGATAAAAACCTAGTTGCATAATGTGTAACTGCAAAAAGACTTAGCAAGTATTGAGAAAAAAACTTTTTATGAATACGACGAAAGAGGAGGGGTGTTGAGCAAAATCAGGACCTGATAAGCAAAACCGAGTAAAAATTCGTGCTCAGCGCACCCAAATTACCTAGAACTAACTGTCAAATCTAATTCAATAGACAAAAAGTTGAAATTTGTTCCCCAGTGTTATTATTATTATTTTTAATTTTTAATTTTTAAATTTTTTTTTTTTTTTTTTTGTAATTTCAACATGAAAATAAAATTAGTTAAGTTTCCCGTTAATTAATTTAGAAAACGAAGATATTTTCATACGATAAAAATATGGATATTTTGTTGATGTTTTTAAAAATAATTTTAGCCCAATTCTTTTGCAGAATTGAAAGAAAGTTTACAGAAAAGAGAGAGAGAGAGAGAGAGTTTTCGCAACTTTCTTTACGTAGAAATATTATTTTCGTTTGTCTCAAATGAGTCAAAAGGAGTTTTTAAGATAATTTTCTCTATTTAAAGAAGTTACGGATCACCTAGAGATCAGGGCCCCCCGTCTTCTTTAGTTAGCTTTATAAGGCTAACTAACGAAAATATCACGACCTAACCTAACCAATCGTCAAGGACGTACAGTTGACCTAACGATTGGTTAGGTTAGGTCGTGATATTTTTGTTAGTTAGCCTTATAAGGCTAAATGAAGAAGGCTGGGGGCCCTGATCTTCAGGTGATCCGAAGTTACGTATCGTTAAAAAAAGTTATTGTATCATCTAACACGGTTTCTTAACCTTTTCATGCACGTTAAACATTCATTGCTACGTTTGATAAAATAAATTGCTTTTTGTGAGGCAGGAGGGGTGAAGGGCTTCACTATATGCTCGCGAGCAAAGTTTTAGGTGATGGTGGAGAGCACTGTACACAACTTAAAGAGCACTTTGGTGCTCGCGAGCACCAGGTTAAGAATCCCTGAATTCTAACAAGAAGCTTTGATACCCAAAAGAAGGAAAAACTTCTAGAATGCGCCCTCAAAAAGAAGTTTTAAGTTCTAAATTTAGGTTTAATTTAGGGTATTGGGGTATGTTGATCATTCTAATGTGATGCAGTCTTGGTCCAAAAATGAAGAATATCAGATGAGAATCTCGACAGGATGAAATTCTCAAATTAATCCATTTTTATTCCCACTTCATAAGATTTCCCAGTTTGTTTGAATTTTCCTAAAAATACCCTTGGGCATGCAATTGCGTCACAACCATCTTTATATACACACACACACACCTTTCCCAAATTAGAAAATGCTTTCTCCCAAACCTTGAATCCCAATTTGGGGCATTCATTCTCGCTTTCGGAACGTGAATATGGGAATGGGAATTTGAACAAAGTAATCACCTACTTTACTGACCCTGTATAATTGGTGTTTACATTCACCGCTACCCACTCGTGGTCAAGAGAGTCGGCTCTGGAAGCCTTTTGGTCCTCGGGGCACATGAAATTCCCGTAACACCTTTCGTGGTAGTTGGCCCCATTGTCGAGCAAGAATTTCACCATGGAGGGGTCCTCATTCACGATGGCAATGTGGAGAACATTTTCACCTGAAATGGAAATAGTTTAATAATTATCAGTAAAGAGGGTCAGAACCTGACACAATGCTCAGGCCAACATTTGGATTATTATTAACGGGCATCATCGGGAGTCGAGCCTCCGACCTTAGTATATTCACTTCGTTTGTTACCCACTCCACTGAACAACTATGTCGGGCACTGGCTAGTTACAGGGTAACGACATCTTTCCAGTGATATATACAGGGTGTTTCAGGTCGACGCTAGAAATATGGAAGTATGGAAATTGGCCCCCCCCCTTCTGATAGGCCCTGGTGTGTGTGTGTGTGTGTGTGTGTGTGTGTGTGTGTGTGTGTGTGTAGGGGGAACAATTTCGATCTGCAAAATGTCGATATTAAAGTTAGTTTAGGTAAGGTTAAGCTGGGTTACATTAGGTTACATTACGCCCAGTTACGATTGGTTAGGTTAGGTCAGGTCAGGTCAGGTCAGGTAGGTCAGTCATTTTCATTGAAAATTTGAAATGTATATTTGAAATCTGAAATCGATACAAGGTCGAATATTGACATTATAACATTCTATTTTGTTCATGTGACCCTTATGCGTTCACTGGTTTTCTTCGCATAGGGTATGGAACCAAAAAAAGTCATCCTTATGGGCATGTTCTTGAGAGCCATGAAGATCTGTAGATCCTCTCATCTCAAGTTCGAACTTTGTTTCATCAAAGATTCTTTAAAAAAAACAAAAAACTAGGATCAATGAAAGAAAGCCACCCCCAGCCTTCTTTAGTTAGCTTTATAAGGCTAACTAACGAAAATATCACGACCTAACCTAATCATTTGTTAGATCAAATGTACGCCCTTGACGATTGATTAGGTTAGGTCGTTATATTTTCGTTAGTTAGCCTTATAAAGCTAACTAAAGAAGGTTGGGGGTGGTTTTCTTTCATTGATCCAAACACTGGGATCACCTTTTAATTTTGGTGAAAAATCTCTTAGATCTACTTGGAAGAAATTTTTTAATAGCATTATTACTATTTTTAGGGATACTTTGGGGATCCCAAAGTATCACACCCACTTCGGGATGTTTCCCCCCTCCCTCTCAACTTAATTTGGGTTCACGGATTTCCTGTTCCACTCGGAAAAATCAATTAACGAATTGTTACTCCAACTGTGGAGTTTATCGAATCCAATGTAGGGACTGATTTAAGAGTTACATCAGTGAAACCCCTCATTTCGAAAGACATTTCTATCAGCATAAATACTGTGTACAGTCTTATCATGGCTGATGATAACTCTGCCCTACGCAAGCATCGCCTAAACAAAGACCATAACAAAAATATTAATAATTTTAATTTTATTTTTAAATGTTAGTAGTAATAATAGAAAATTGTACGAATCGTTCGTTATTATAAAAAGAATATTGATAATTTTAACAGAAAAAAAAAAAAAAAATTTCAACTGATCTTCATGACCAACTTTTGTTCAACAAAATCGTCCCTTTTTCGGAATAGTTTACGACGTTTCGAGTTGCCAGAGGCATAAAATTTTTTTTAAAAAATAAATCTTTTATTTTCTACTTCTAGTTTCTCTTATCGCCCGAACGAAGAAGGTAGTCTTCTTCGAAAAGCTTCGCGGCTTTTACCGTTTCTTAGCTCTTCTAACTTTGTAGATTTTAATCACACACACACACACACACACACACACACACACACGAGTATATATTTTTTAATTATATATTTATTTATTTATTTATTACACTCTGTCGCACTGCGTATATCCGATTATCTGTTTTAATTTTCCGTTGTCAGGAAGCTATTTAGCCTGGAGGGGAAATTTTTACTTTGATCTCGAAATGAAAACATTGTTTGTCATTAACTATTTCAAACTTTGATCATTTGTGAGTTTAAAAGAAAAAGTATTCTAATTTCTATACCTTAGAAATCGCATTTTTTTTTAAATTAGTTTGAAATTATTTATGTAAAAGTTAAATTTCTGAAATTATTTAGAAATCAAATTCCCAGTCAAAAAGTTAGAAAGAAAAACTTGCATTTCAATTGTCAGTAAAAATAATATAAAAATGAATAATCCGATATAATCTTTATATAAATCTTTATATTCATTATATTCATACAGTTCTTATATTTATATAATCTTTATATTCAAATATTCATTTTTACGTAAGGACCAAACTCGCATAATACAAATTTGGATGACTTTAGTATTCAAGGTATGGTAAATTCTTTGACATATTATTTATTTATTTGTTGTTCATTCATATTTCTCTTATCTTTTATTTCTCTTATCTTTTATTTCTCTTATCTTTTATTTCTCTTATCTTTTATTTCTCTTATCTTTTATTTCTCTTATCTTTTATTTCTCTTATCTTTTATTTCTCTTATCTTTTATTTCTCTTATCTTTTATTTCTCTTATCTTTTATTTCTCTTATCTTTTATTACCATTATGTTCATGTTTTGTATACATTCTCTCTCCGTTATAAAAGATGAAGTCATGTCTTGCCTAAGCATTTAATTGTAAATCTTAACCCTTTAAATTTTGCTCATATGCATATTTTAGTGTAAAGATGCATATTCAATTTCCACTTTTTAACTCGACAGATTATGATAACATCAGATCTGAAAATACGCGTTTAAGATAAAAATATGGCTTCATCTTCAAATATCTTGTTTTCTGTTTAAACATTGCCACAGCAAAAAAATTTACTTTATTTTCAAATATTGTGCAAAGATAATGCAGCCTCTAGAGAATAAAAAACGAAAGTCCACATTTAATATAATGATGTTAACAAATTATGGGTATATAACCCACAAAATTTCTTCCATGTTCATTCTGACTAGACTGATCTAACTTAGATGCTGAGCATTACTTGTAACATTTTAGCAGTAAATTACAGTAAGAAAAAGTCTTTATCTTCTCCTTCGAGCCGTTCTCTCTTCAGAGAACTTAGTCATTAAAATTTTCCTGATACGTTACAAGAAGAATCAGGGAACCTTCAGAGAATTTAGTAAGCCTACCAGAATCCTCCGAACCACTATAGAAACTTGGAAAGTAGTATAGAAGAAAACTACTGCAAGTAGCAAATCCGTTGCTGCCACCTAACCAGAACCCCCGTCGACTTCGAACCAACCCAGACCATAGACATGTGGCGTCCGACCACGGGTCGATACATCATCCGAGCGCACACTTGGTTCTTGCAACTATAATTCATGGTTATAACTATTGGACAACCATGCCATAGTCATGGAAATACGATTAAAACCATCATGGCATGGGTAGATTAACCATTTGGTGTGTTCATACCATACAGTGTGTTCAAAAAGTCTTTACCCAGTTCGAAATAAATTGAAATTTATATTATAAATGTTCAAAATGTCTCCCCTAATCAGTTCAGAGCAGATCAAAGTACTTTAAGATAATGTAATGTAATTAATTAATGTAAGTCCATTATCCTTTATTTCCATTATCCTTTATTTCCATTATCCTTTATTTCCATTATCCTTTATTTCCATTATCCTTTATTTCCATTATCCTTTATTTCCATTATCCTTTATTTCCATTATCCTTTATTTCCATTATCCTTTATTTCCATTATCCTTTATTTCCATTATCCTTTATTTCCATTATCCTTTATTTCCATTAATGGTTGGAGAGTGTCAGAGGGTCAAACGGGATTAGACAGTGGCACTTGAGACTTCTTCTATCTTTCACATCAGATATGGAAGGGGACTGGAATCATATTCAAGAGTAACTAAGGCGAGAGTCCGTGGTGGCTCAGTGGTTAACACCGTTTCCTCCTTAAGCGAAATAAAAAAACTGAGGTCGGGGGTTTCTGGCCCTCTTGACTAATTATTATAAAGGTAAATAACAGTACCAAGGAATGAGCATTTTAATTCAAAAAGAAAATTCTTCAGCTTTTATGGCTGACTTTTGATTTTCTAAATCTATTAAGCTTCTAACGCTTTACTGGTCATCTGTTAACATTTCTTAACCTATTTCTTAACCTTAACCTAACCTTAACCTAACCTTAACCTAAATACTATATTTCGTTACATTCCCGAAACGTTTAGGAATATAGCGTAAAATGCGGTAAAAAATTCGCCTAGAAACTTAAATGTTTGTTTTCGGTATTTGATTAATTTTTGGTGGGAGTAAATAATTCACTGGGGAACAAATTTCAACTTTTTGTCTATTGAATTAGATTTGACAGTTAGTTCTAGGTAATTTGGGTGCGCTGAGCACGAATTTTTACTCGGTTTTGCTCTATCAGGTCCTGATTTTGCTCAACACCCCTCCTCTTTCGTCGTATTCATAAAAAGGTTTTTTTCTCAATACTCGCTAAGTTTTTTTGCAGTTACACATTATGCAACTAGGTTTTTATATCTAGGTATTTGTACCTATTGTTATGGTATTGTTGTATTATGTATATTTTTATATGTAACACCCTAAAAATATTTTTAATTTTGTCATTTTTAACCCATTTTAATATTAGTAAATTAAGCTAAAAATATCATAGAATTCTAAAATTTTCTCGAGCGTTCCTGTTCTCTGTAGAGTATTCTAGAGGGACAACTAAAATATATAAAAGCGACTCGTTTCCAGAGTTAATCAGTCAATTCAATCAGTCAGTCAGTCAGTTGAGTTAGTTAATTAAGTTTGGGCATTAACATAATTTTGAATTGGCAATGATTTAGTGAGTAATTTTTGTCATCGTGATTTAATATAGTTGATTTAATTAGACGTAATTTATATTGTACCTACTCATCCGTGTTTCTAGTTTAATTTCATAGATTGTAAGTACCTATTTCATAATAAGTACCTATTTAAACTAATTTTTGTGTTTATATTTCAGATTTTCTTAAATTTATATGAATTAAGGGCTTTAAATACCTTTACAAATTGGCAGAACAATCAAGCAATATGTCCATCAAGCACTAGAAAGTTCAAATGCAAAAACAACCCTGATTCCTTCTGTTATATATGTGGAAATTTTACACTTCCACATCAACGAGCAAATATAACTGACTTCGTAGAAAGAGCTTACTTAGCTTATTTTGGCATAAAACTGGGGCCAAGATAAATCGTGGGCTCCACATAAAGCCTGCACTATATGCATTGAAAGACTGCGACATTGGACGAAGGGTTCGGATTCAAAAATACCTTTTGGAGTTCCGATGGTAAGTTTATGATTTCATAAAACTACGTAATTTAATCACTAGTATACTGTAACTTACCTAATGTAATTGTAACTTAGGTACATAACAAAAATTTACAGAAAATGTTTTATAAGAATCTCAAATATTGCATAAGGTTGAAACACACAGAAATGTTAAATGTTTGGGTGATAACTTTTGATAAAATTCATAAAAACAAGTCTCTCGTCGCTTTTGTTAACGCTTTACAATTTTTTTTTCCATATCAGGTGTGGCGAGAGCCTACTACCCACGAGACCGATTGCTACCTTTGCTTTGTCAAGACTTCGGGCTTCACTAAGAAAAATAAACATTGTATCGAGTACCAAATTTCGACACGCGATACGACCTGTGCTACATTCAATGAGATCCCCATTCCAAAATTTAAGGGTCTGCCAACTCAAGAATTAGTTGAAGATGTTCCTGAAAATATTGTTATGCACTTTGAGGAGTCAGACACCGATTTTGACCCCAGCGTATTTGAAAGTCAAAACGATCCGCAAAAGTTTAACCAGGCCGAGTTGAATGATCTTGTAAGGGATCTAAATTTGCCAAAAAGGCTACGGAAATTTTAGCTTCAAGACTTAAAGAGAAAAACTTGCTTACTTCAAACACATACATTTCATTTTACAGAAAAAGAGAAGAAGACTTGTTAAATATTTTAGAACAGAGGTAGTTTAGTATATTGCTGCGACATAGTTGCTTGTTAAAGAAGATGGGGGTTGAGTCTTACGATGCAAATGATTGGCGTTGTTTTTAGACAGTTCGAAAAGAAGTCTTAAGTGTGTGTTGTTGCATAATGCAATCTATACGGCTCGATACCGATTGGGCACTCACAAAATTAAAAAAGAAAAGTATGAACATATAGAAAAGGTTTTAAATCTTATCAAATATAGGGAGCACGAGTGGATCATATGTGTTGACTTAAAATGGTTAATTTTCTGCTAGACAACAAGGAGGGTATACTAAATATCCCTGCTTCCTTTGCTTATTGGGACAGCAGAGCCAGGAAGAACATTATTTCAAACAATCTGGCCAGCACGAACATCACTTACTGTCGGAGAAAAAAACGTAATTAATCCACCTTTAGTGAGCAGAGATAAAATCATATTTCCTCCTCTGCATATAAAACTAGGCCTCATTAAACAATATGTAAAAGCTTTAGATACGAACGGCGAGTGTTTCAATACATAACTTCAAAATTTCCAAGTTTAAGTTATGAAAATCAAGGCGGAATTTTCGACGGTCCACAAATAAGAACAATGATTAAAGACAGCATTTTCCTAATGTCATGAATGAACGCGAAAAAAATGGCTGGTTCTCATTCGTGGACTTGATAGAAAACTTTTTAGGCAATTATAGGCAGATAACTACGAAGAAATCGTAAAAAACTTTTAAGGGACTACAAAGAGTTAGGTTTGCAATATGAGCATACAAATGCATTTTTTGAATAGCCATCTTGACCAATTTCCAAGTAATTTAGGTGATGTAAGTGACGAACAAGGGGAGAGATTCCACCAAGATATCAAAATTATGGAGGAACGGTACCAAGGCCGCTGGGATTCCCACATGATGGCTGATTACTGCTGGTGCTTGAAAAGAGACCTGCCATCAACAAGCAAATACGCTAGAAAGTCTTACAAAAAAAATTTTTGCCACAGTGAAAGCTTCATATCTGTTTTGTTTTTTTATTTTAAGTCATTTCTATCGTTATAATGTAATTTTACTGTAGTTTGAACTGCTTGTATTCATGAAACTTGAAAAAAAAATTTAACACGACTTAATTTTTTAGTCCTAATTTGAAAAATCTGAAAATGGCACATAGGCTGTCGACAAGAATCAACCCTGATAGAGCCAAACCGAGTTGAAATTCGTATTCAGCGCACCCAAATTACCTAGAATCAAGTGTCAGATATCATTCAATAAAATACGTGTTGCCCAGTGTAATATTCAAAACCAAAAAAAAAACCCACTTATTAGTAATTTTTTATGATTTTTAAGAAATTTTAGGTTTAATGAGTGAATATTTTTTCGGCACTTTATTTTTTTCATTATTTCCAAACGTTTCAGGAATGGCTGCTCCCATCCTCAGTGGAGTTTTAAATAACTATAATATCTTCTTGTTCATTTGCAAAGCCTAAATCTTTGTCTAGTCAGACCATGGTGACATTTTAACGGACAAATTATTTTCATACAATACATTTGGAACACCAATTTTGAAACCAGAGAATTATCAATATTTACTTTAATCTCAAGAGGCATATATATTTTAAGTACAGCTCCTCTCTCTCTCTCTCTCTCTCTCATCTCTCTCTCTCTCTCCTCTCTCTCTTCTCTCTCTCTCTCTCTCTCGTTTAGTACAAATTGTACTGTACATACAGTATATAGGGTGTCTTAAGAGTCACTGTGGGACGAATTTCACAATTAAACACGTGAAATGAATGAATGATGAAAACCCACAAGGAAAAAGAAAAATGATTCCAGTGCCTTTCGAGACCTGACGAGGTGTACTTCTGAATACACGAAACGCCTTGGAATCATTTTTCTTTTTCCTTGTGGGTTTGCATCATATATGCGCGCGCGCGCGCGCACACACACACACACACACGCATATATATATATATATCCTTATCATGATATGAGAGAACAGTTTCAGCCGTACAATGAAAGAGAAAACTATAGATTTAATCCGACAATAAGGAAGGTGATAACGAACCACTCCCCAGTCACCTGAACTCCAACCCTGCAGTATTAAATGACTTCACTCGTCTTTAGTTCTTTCACTGTACCAATAACGTTATGGTACTTTGTTTTGAACGGCGGTTCAGGCTCGATCTGATGTCGACCCCTCTGCAGCATCCAGCTCATTTGCGGGATTTGGTGGAAGAGGTAATTGGTTTGCGATCTCCTCCTGCCCTCGTAGCCAGCCACGTATGGCTGGTCAGGGACTTTACACAAGAACCTGTCCACCTGGTTCTTGAAATTATTCAGATTGGTGTGATGGAGGTTCCTCAGTTATTGGGGCAGTACATTATTCGTGTATATATATATATATATATTACAGGGAATCCCTAAAATGTTCAGAGATTTTATGTAAGGTTAAGTAGTGATATTTTCGTTAAACCTACGGCGAAAATTATTGAATGCCCGGTTAGGTTAATTGAATGACTGGTTAAGTCCACTGTACGCCCTTGACGATTGGTTAGGTTAAGTCGTGATATTTTCGTTAAAACTAACGAAAATATCACGACTTAGCCTTACATGAAATCCCTGATTATTTTAGGGATTTCATGAAATCCCTAGTTACACAGATTCCCTGTAACACCACACAACACACACACCACACATATATATATATATATATTATATGAATAGAAACGACATAAGTATTAAGGAACGTTTCTGCACACGAGGAAGAGAAATCACGAATAAATGAAAAATGAGGCGAACCGCCCGGGAATCGAACCCAGGGCCTTCCAATTGCCGGCTGGATGCGCTACCATTACACTACGGACCTCGATCATTCACAAATGTGTGATTGAACTCAGAATGGTCCCCTGAGATCTTTTATGTTACACAAAGACTGTGCAATAATGAATGTGCATAGAACAAGGAACTCTTCTGGGAAAATTAAATTCACTATCATTATAACACACACACACACACACACACTTACCGTAATATTCATCGCAGAGGTAAATATCATTTATGAGATGAGGAAAATGGCGGATAACCCTTTTAGCCAAGTCGTTGTGAACGGAGGTCGCGTTCAGTACGCATAAGTGGAGGGCAGTCTCTCCCACGGCCCCCAAATGAGGGAAATCCCAGCATTGAAGGCGGTAGGTTAGATGATCTGTAACTAAAAAGGCATATTTTGTTTTAAAAGGATTGTTCATTATTTTTGGGGGGTTTCTTTAGAGTTTTACGTAAAGGGAGTTTCTTAGGACACGTAATGTTTTGAGGGTAGTGTTTAAAAGGTTCTCTGTGTACGTTGATGATTAAAAGTTTTTCTACTGCACCAGAGAGTTTGAATGAAATGCTGGTCTCACCTCGGGTGCGTGAGGGTTAACACGTAAAATTCCTCGACGCGAAAATGTTATGCGTTTCGTCGGTTGTTTAAACGTGTGACAGGTTGTGTTAACTTTTATTTCGTTGTAGTGTAGTGGCGAGCGACCTCACTTATTCAAGAGATGGTGGGTTCGAACCCTGGTGGGACGTTGTTTTCAATATTAAAAACCGTGAGGGTTTATACACTATATATATATATATATATATATATACAGGATTGTGACAATTACTTTAGTATTGTAACTAATTAGTTACTAGTTACTGTCTAAAATGAGTAACTACGGGGCTCCAATAAACCTTAGCCCCCCGCCCATGGCCTAATCCATTAGAGGTACAGTAAAACTAAACATACCTTACAAAAGAGAATTTAATCCTGCATTTAATGAGAAACAATTAAAACTTGGTGTTCCCGCCATTGGCTTCCAAGACAGCCTGAATTCGCTTTGGGTAGCTTGCCAAAAGTGAATAGATCTTGATCGTTACGCAAATTTGCTAAAACAGTTTCAATGTGTTGCGTCATTGTATCCTTCGAAAATCGATTTGCTGCAGGTTCTTAAAACAGAGACAGTCAACCTTGTCCTTTATAACTGATCCAATGTGTTCACAGACGTTCAGGTCAGGAGAATTTCCTGGCCATTCTTCATTTCCAAAGAAATCGATCTCATGGTTCCGCAACAACTGTTGAGTGGCTAATGCTTTAAAGTAGGGAGCCTTATCGTGCAGAAGTGTGACCTGATGACATCCATAACATTGTTTGGGTTTCTTAGAAAAGGAATGACATGCTGGGATAGAATAATATCACGAAAATACTGTCCATCCCAACTCTGACCATTTGGCTTCAGCACCCACATGAGCTTCTTTGCAGTGAACAAAACAAACACACCAACACAGTCTGGACTTTTTAATAATTCGCGATAATGTTCATTGTCATCGATTTCATCTGGTGTTGTGGCCCACACTCGATCATTTTGGTAGTTAGGCCGACGTATTACGTAAACAAAAAATTCATCGGAGACAGCTAAATGCATGAAATCATCCACATCCCAATCTTCAAGATAATGGGCAAACCACATTCTGTCATCGATGTTGAGTTTTTCTTGGCTTTGGAAGTTCATGCCAAGGCTTTAAACCTTGGCTATGACGGTACAGTCGAATGATCTCACCACTAACGATCTTTCCTCTCAACACTTCGATCTCTCTAGAAAGTTTAGCACAGCTGTTTTTCCGCTTATGCGTACCGCTTTCAATGATGTCCTTTGTTTCCTGAGAGAGTGGCAAATTTGGGCGCCCAGATTTGGTTGTATCCATTTCACATTCATCCAAAGTTTTATTCCAATTTCTTTTGACGAAGTCCTCACTTCTTCGCAACTTTTCGGCAACCCATGAACGTGCTATAAAGGTGGCTCCAGCATCACGAGCTTCCCGAAATGTTATTGCTCGTATGCGATCTATCACACGTTGCCTCTCCGAATCACCAATTAATTGAGAAGCCATTATATTATCACTTTATCAGCTAGAGTAATTTTAATACCTGCAATAAAGAAAGAATTTTATAATATTTTTATAATCACTAAAAACTATTTCGATTTAAGTAAACATGTAAGCTGCAAATGGGGGGGGGGGGCTAAGGTTTTTTTGAACCCCTTAGTTAAAGTTACCAGTTGCTGTCTGAAAGAAGTAACTAGTTACCATGTTTACTCACGTATAACGCGCCCCTTTTTAAATTATTTTCTCAACTTTAAAATGGGGTTGTGCACTATACTCGATGGCGCCACTCTACGTTCAGGCAAAACATGACAAAATATCAGTAATAAATACGTATAACAAACAGTGGAAGAATACCTGACAACCTTACAAAGGTTCCGCCACGATGATTCCTAATTTCGCGAAGGTCAAGCTTGTCAACCCCTTCTCTCGCATACACAGGCATTTTAATTAAACTCTTACAGTGTAGCCATACTTTCTCATAAGAGATGTAAAACGACTCTTCAGAACTCGCTTGACATTACAGTACAGTATTGACAATATTAGGTTAACGAGGTAATGCTAGCGCGACAGACATTCTTTGATTGAAATTGTTTTAACCTAATTACTGTCGATACAATATTCGCATCCGTGCCCGAGTCACTGGTGTTTGAAGACTGGAGGAGTCCGCTTCCTCAGAGTGGTTATCGGGATCACTCGCGTCCTCCTATTCTTCCTCCTAGAGTAGATCAGTACCGTCGAGGGCTTTGCTGATACTGTATTTCTCCAGTTGGCTACCAAAACCGCACGGAAAGATCAACAAACGAGTCTGCGCTTGGTTCGTGACTCGGTCTGAAAAGTCACCAGCACCACGGTTGAGCGGGACGCGCATTATACGCGCAAGCAAACGTTTTTTTTCTAAATCTGGTCTCTGAAATTCAGGGTACGCATTATACGCGAGTAAATACGGTACTTGTTGCTGTTTCAAAAAAGGAACTAATTACTTTCAACATTTTTCCTGGTTTTAACGAGCATCTGCTCCTGAAGAAAGTACTTTCCATGACAAGTGATACTTGCCAAGATGTCACTTATTTCAAACTGATAGCGATTTAACGACTAAACAAGATATTTTAGCCTATTAGCAGAAGATACACGTTGTCAATAAACTTGCACTGTGCCCAATAAACTTGCACTGTGCCCAATAAACTTGCACTGTGCCCAACTTGTTCATCGAGCAAGGCTTGCGAAAAAAAGTACACACTAACTTTTTGTCCTCGGAAAAAAGTAACTGGTACAAGTTACAAATATTCATAATTTTTTGTAACGAGTTAGTTACAATTACTTAAAAAGTAATGATTACTGAGTAACCATTTGCGGTAGGGCACTATATATATATATTATTATATATGCAAATAACTGCAATGACCGCGCAGTATATAAATGAATAGAAACGACATAAGTATTAAGGAACGTTTCTGCACACGAGGAGGAGAGATAACGAAATAATGAAAAATGAGGCGAACCGCCTGGGAATCGAACCCAGGGCCTTCCAATTGCCGGTCGGACGCTCTACCATTATGCTACGGACCTCACTCAATCACAAATCGAAATTCTCCCAAATAGGGCAGAAACCAATGCCCTCAGAGAGCACCCTCGCAAATCGTGAATATGCGCAAATAACTGCAATGACCGCGCAGTATATAAATGAATAGAAACGACATAAGTATTAAGGAACGTTTCTGCACACGAGGAGGAGAGATAACGAAATAATGAAAAATGAGGCGAACCGCCTGGGAATCGAACCCAGGGCCTTTCCAATTGCGCATATTCACGATTTGCGAGGGTGCTCTCTGAGGGCATTGGTTTCTGCCCTATTTGGGAGAATTTCGATTTGTGATTGAGTGAGGTCCGTAGCATAATGGTAGAGCGTCCGACCGGCAATTGGAAGGCCCTGGGTTCGATTCCCAGGCGGTTCGCCTCATTTTTCATTATTTCGTTATCTCTCCTCCTCGTGTGCAGAAACGTTCCTTAATACTTATGTCGTTTCTATTCATTTATATACTGCGCGGTCATTGCAGTTATTTGCGCATATTCACGATTTGCGAGGGTGCTCTCTGAGGGCATTGGTTTCTGCCCTATTTGGGAGAATTTCGATTTGTGATTGAGTGAGGTCCGTAGCATAATGGTAGAGCGTCCGACCGGCAATTGGAAGGCCCTGGGTTCGATTCCCAGGCGGTTCGCCTCATTTTTCATTATTTCGTTATCTCTCCTCCTCGTGTGCAGAAACGTTCCTTAATACTTATGTCGTTTCTATTCATTTATATACTGCGCGGTCATTGCAGTTATTTGCGCATATTCACGATTTGCGAGGGTGCTCTCTGAGGGCATTGGTTTCTCTGCCCTATTTGGGAGAATTTCGATTTGTGATTGAGTGAGGTCCGTAGCATAATGGTAGAGCGTCCGACCGGCAATTGGAAGGCCCTGGGTTCGATTCCAGGCGGTTCGCCTCATTTTTCATTATTTCGTTATCTCTCCTCCTCGTGTGCAGAAACGTTCCTTAATACTTATGTCGTTTCTATTCATTTATATACTGCGCGGTCATTGCAGTTATTTGCGCATATTCACGATTGCGAGGGTGCTCTCTGAGGGCATTGGTTTCTGCCCTATTTGGGAGAATTTCGATTTGTGATTGAGTGAGGTCCGTAGCATAATGGTAGAGCGTCCGACCGGCAATTGGAAGGCCTGGGTTCGATTCCCAGGCGGTTGCCTCATTTTTCATTATTTCGTTATCTCTCCTCCTCGTGTGCAGAAACGTTCCTTAATACTTATGTCGTTTCTATTCATATATATATAATATATATATATATATATAAATAAAGGGTGATCCAGAGAAATGGGACCCAAAAGAAACCCCTGTAACTCTTAAAGTATAAGTCCTTTTATAAAGTCATACGCATCATTCGAAAGAGGATAGTTACAAGTTTGTACAGGATTGTATAGGTTTTGACAATACAAGACAAGATAAGATACAAAACAAAATAAGAGTGTTAGTTAAAACTAACCCTTCAAGATGACTGCATGGACTGTGGAACAGCTGCGTTTCATAACTGAGCAATATTATGAGCATGGAAGAAGTGTAGTTTCAGCTCAAAGATCTTTCAAGACAAATTTTCAGATGTCAAAATCACCTAAGAAAGTAATCCGTCGGTGTGTCAGAAATTTTACCCTAACTGGCAGCATTGGAAAAAGAAAACCAACTGGAAGAGTGCGCACAGCAAGGATAGACGAGATCATTAACAGAACTCGTGAAATTGTACAGGATAATCCTAACATAAGCATCAGACGTGCTTCTCAGCTGTTAGGAGTTGGATATGGAACAACAACACCCGTATATTCAAGCAAAATTTAATGCTCTTTCCATATAAAATTCAAACAGTGCAACAACTAAACGATGGAGATTTCGCACGAAGACGACAATTCTGTCAATGGATCCAACAGAAGGTAAATGACACCACCAATTTCTGACACACCGACGAATTACTTTCTTAGAAGGAGATTTTGACATCTGAAAATTTGTCTTGAAAGATCTTTGAGCTGAAACTACACTTCTTCCATGCTCATAATATTGCTCAGTTATGAAACGCAGCTGTTCCACAGTCCATGCAGTCATCTTGAAGGGTTAGTTTTAACTAACACTCTTATTTTGTTTTGTATCTTATCTTGTCTTGTATTGTCAAAAACCTATACAATCCTGTACAAACTTGTAACTATCCTCTTTCGAATGATGCGTATGATTTTATAAAAGGACTTATACTTTAAGAGTTACAGGGGTTTCTTTGGGTCCCATTTCTCTGGATCACCCTTTATATATATATATATATATATTATATATATGAGAGAGAGAGAGAGAGAGAGAGAGAGAGAGAGAGAGTTATTAATGAAGACTCGCCCTTTCCCGCTGTGTATTGGTTTTTATGTCTGGAAAGTTGCCAGATGTCACTATGCAATTAATTGTCAACTTGATTTCCATAAATACTTGAACCAATTTAAACTTTCGTTTGAATAACAAAAAGTCGCGTATGGCAATGGTAAATTAGATTATAACTTAATCCAAATTAAATTCAGTTTAAATTACACACACACACACACACACACACACACACACACACAACGTGCGAGATGGAGTAAAGTAATTTTCTCGACGGTGACATTAAATTAAATTAGATTAGATTAAGATAAGTTAACTTATGGAATGTCGATTGAATGTCGACACTTACCAGTGTAGAATTGTACTTAATTATATGTACTTACCGGAACTTGAGTCATGAACTCCAGGCAAATATTTTCCGGCAACAGAGTCATCATCCGGTAAATTCTTAGGAGGGTTTATCTGAAAAAGGGAAAAAATGAGAGAGAGAGAATTTTTACCTTTGTTTCTCAAGTTTACGGATAGGCATCTGTCGTTTATAATTAACCTTTCGAGACCGGGGGCCCGGGGGCGGAGGGGGTTTCGATGGGTGGGGGGGGAGAGGACTGGAGCAAAATGTATACTTGTTTAAAATGTTGAATTACGATGTAAATTAATAGAAAAATCTTTTGGTGTTGCATCTGTGGGCGGGAACCCTCGTCCCACAAACGCCCATTCAAATGCGGCGTAAAAATTAAGATCGTACCTAGTTACGTCTTAAAGGGTTAATATTAAGAAACGCACACGAATGAATCTCTCATTCTCCTACAATAAAGTATTACAGCATGAAGGAATACAGGGTGATCCGAAAAATAAAAAGTGTGACCCCCCCCCCTCCCAAATTAGGAGTAGTTTGTAGACACCAATCGACCAGGGAAGTACTCCCGGAGGAGGGGGGGGGGGAGATGTTAGGTAGGAGACAGGCAGTGCTGGAATTCCCGTTTCTCCTGTCATTGTCCTCCTTAGCTGATTTTTTTTCTCTCTCATCTACCCTGTGAGCAGTCCAGCATGCTCTCAAACACACACTTCTCCCTCTATTCCCCACTACACATACGTGCATCTTACACACTACACATACATGCATCTTACACACTACACAATCTTTTCAAAATTTCTAAAAAAAAAAAGGGCATCACTGAACCTTTTTGGCTCTCTTCTTCTTCTAGGGGGGGGGGGGGGCAGTCACTTTTGCGGGCGTTCGCCCTTGGCCCACAACTTCAAACATAAAAAAAATTGTGCAAGACATTTCTGGAAACATATTTTTGGATCTCCCTGTACACGAGATGTTCATAAAGATGGAGAGACGAATATATATACAATTATACTGTATATATATATATATTAGTGATGTAAGTCACATCCGCATCCGCGGAACATCCGCACATTTTCTCGCGTCCGCATCCGCACTTTGGACTGCGGATGTCGTGCGGATGTGGACCGTTGAGATAAAACGTCATTAATAAGCGGAAATTATCAAATTTTACTATAATAATAGAACTAGTTCATTGTGCGCAAAAGTGATGCAAGCGACAAGACGAGAGGCTGTTCTTGTATGAAGTTACTCTCTTGCAACCTACTTAGATCCACGTTACAAAGCTAAGTTATTTTCACCTAGTACATTAGAACGAGTTAAATCATCACTTGGCAAAGCAGTTGAAGAGCTTCAATCTCTCGAATCTGTCGCTTCGCCACCCACCAAAAGAATAAAAGTTTCAGTGACAGAACCAACACCTTCAACAAGCAAATCTATCACCGAATCTGTCTCTCAGTTTCTTGAGTCAAGCAGCAATGACGAGACCTACGCGATGTCAAAAGATGTAGTAAAAATGATCGAGAGCTATCACCAAGAAAAACGCCTGGCTGCATGTGACAATCCTATTAGTTGGTGGAAAAATACGCAGAATATCTATCCATACTTGAGTAAACTTGCGAGGAAACATTTAGCCTGTCCTCCAACAAACGTACCAAGCGAGAGATTATTTAGCAGTGCTGGATTAATATATGATGAAAAGAAACAGACTGGCAGCAGAAAAGGCAGAAAAATTAATGTTCCTTAAGCATAACCTTCCTATAATTAAGTTTGAACATTAAACGATGAACATCTTAGTTTACTTTATTTTAATTACTCATTTATAAATATGCCTAATAAAACTTTAAACTTAATATAAATAGTTATCAAGCTAATTAAAGATCTCTTTCTATAAGGGTGGAGGAGGTTGGGGAAAGAGGTCGGTGGGGTGCATTTGAGTTGGGTTCACGTCCCGCATCCTGGTAACACAATTATGGTTTCTAATTGTGGCTGAAACTCAACAAAATATAACAAATTTATTTGCAGACGAATTCACTAATTGATTTCTATATTAGTTAGATGCTTGATATTATTTTATATGTTCAGAGAAAAGTACAGCAATTATTGTACAATTAATCAATTATACTACATTATACAGCTCTCTCTATATAATAACTTATTATATACGTTAAACACAACAAATCTCGAATATATCCTAAAAAATAACGAAAATGTAGACATCCGCATCCGCGGATGTTGAAATCAAACATCCTCATCAGCATCCGCGGATGTTGAAATCAAACATCCTCATCCGCATCCGCATCCGCGGATGTGAAAAAAATGACATCCGCTACATCACTAATATATATATATATATATATATATATATATATATATATATATATATATAAACATTTGGTTTGGTTAGCTTCCGCCGGAATTGTTCATTCTGACGAAGGTCAAGCTTTTCACTCCACCTTAGACCTACAGTTTAACGTGGAATCCGAACCACGCCCCATCAGCAGCCCAGCGTCTTAACCACTAGGCCAGCTAGGGTACCCATTTATCTACCAACCACTTTCTTTATTGTGTGGAAGGATGAACAGCTGGGTTTTGCTGTGCGCCGGCTGCCGTCGGGTCTCGAACCCGGGGCCGATGGATTCGTAGTCAGTGACGCTAACTACTACACCACCGAGGCGCATTTATATATATATATAATAATATATATATATATATAATACAGTAATGGAAGGATGATGTAAGTGTGCATACATACATACAGGCTCTCTCAGAGGTCCAGAGAGGCCCGAGCCACTTCCAGCTTTTGAGGGCCATAGCTAAACCCAGTTATTACTTTCACTGCAAAACATTATATTCAAACCTGAAAGTTTCTAAATTTGAGGCCCCTCCCTTAAGCTTGAGGCCCAGGCCAAATGGCCCTCCTAGTCCCCCCTCTGATAGGCCCTACATATATACATACATACATACATACATACATACATACAATACTCGTGTTTTATGCCAACACGGCACAGAACAGAGTAAAATACGGCACAGACTAAAATATGGTACAGAAATAGCTGAAAGTATTAAATTTAACCAAAGTTAGGTATTTTGCGCGGGATTGGCTCGTAACCTCATGAAAGAGGTACAGAATTATCATTAGTTAGTGACTATAAATGGGTGAAGTTAAACTTGTATGGAATTTGTTAGAAAAAACCTAAGTTAACTACATAAGAATATCTGAAGATCTTCTTAAACTTACTTAGTAAGCGAATGAATAACAAGCTTAGTTTTTTAAAATGAAATATATTAATTTTTGAAGAATTACAAATTTCTCTAACTGTACACACACACACACACACACACACACACACACACCACACACACACAGGGTGATTCAAAAAATGTTGCCAATGTAAACCTTGTAGCCATTTCCATTGAGTGGGGTTCATTCATACAAACTATTAAGTGGTAACCAGTGACATATTAGCGCCATATAAGTGGCAACATTTTTTGAAGCACTTATATATATATATATATATATATATATATATATATATATATATATCCTTCCACACAAAAAAAATTGGTTGGTCGATAAATGGGTACCCTGGGTAGCCTAGTGGTTAAGACGCTGGGCTGCTAGTGGAGCGTGGTTCGGATTCCACGTTAAATTGTAGGTCTGAGGTGGAGTGACAAGCTTGACATTCGTCAGAATGAACAATTCGGGCGGAAGCAAAACCAAGGTAACCAAAGTATACTGTTTATTCAGTTTCAAATATTGGGCGAGTTATTTACGTGAAAAAAGAGAATGAAATATTTACCGTACCTTCTCTACTTATGGGGAATTAGTCCCCATAGTGAATTTAGTCAGCACCCGTGACTAAGTGGGTAACACCGTATCGCTAAAATGAAGATATTGGGCTCGGGGAGTGAGCGCAATGACCGTATTCGTTTGGCCCGAGCGATGTGTTCTATAAGCAAAATAAAGATACTGAGGTCGGGGGGTTCGAACCCCGATTCTACTGGTAATAATAATAATAATAATAATAATAATACAAGAATTAGCGCGGTTTCGTCTGGCCTGAGCGCTGTATGTGTGTGTGTCTGCACATTCTGGTTCCCCTCAATTGATTTAATCATCAGTGAAGCGAAGATTGCGTAACATTGAGCGTATTGAAGATTTGCATCGTTGCGGCAGTTTTAGAATTCGGGAGTGTCTGTGTATGATGGCCGTGGTCACATTACCGAAATGGCCTTTTAAACGAGATTTGAAAATGGATGTAGAAAATGATGATTCTTTGATGAGAGTTGGGATGTCATTCCTTACTCCATTTTGAATTCATTATTTATTTATTACACGTAGATGAGATCCGAGGGTGATAGGGGGGCCGGGGGGGGGGGCTAACGACATCGACAATCCATTCTGTCGATAAGTTTTTGAGTTAAGAATAAGTTAGATATTGTTAGGTTCGATTTAGGTTATTGGTAGGTCGGGTTAGGTTAAGGTTAAAGTTAAGGTTAGGTTAATGTTACAAGTTAGTTTGGTCTAGTCTAGTGTATAAGGCGTGAAGGAGGAATTAGTTGAACTCGTCATAATTCATTGAAACGAAGCACTTTTTCTCTAAAATTTCATCACTATTTATTGATGAGCTTCATCATTATTGAAGAAAAATATAAATTATCTCTTTATATTCACGATAACGAAAAGTATTATCACTGTACAGAGGGTTGACAAAAGTAAATAGACACCACGATGATTGTCGTCAAGGTCAAAGGTCATTAATGGAGTGCCAGAACGTGTCACCCCTTGTTGAAAAGGGGAAAGGAACACGACTAATATATATATATATATATTATATATATATATATATATATATATATTACCCCTCCCCGCGGGCGGTCTTTCTGGGGTGGATCGCCCGCGGGCTCCTGCCTCCATGTGGCGAGGGGGGTCAGCCGCGGTGGGGGCCCTGCCGGGTCCCCGCCCGGTTGCGAAGTAGACTTTTAACATACCCTGCTATCCTACAGCCCCCTCTTTCCTGTCTTCCCCTCTTTCCCCTCTTCCTTGCCCCCTCTGTTTTTTTTTTTTTTCTGCTTTCTCTTTTCACTTCGCGCGCCCCGTGGGCTGCCGGGGCTGATCGCTGTGGGTCTCGCTCCCATGGTCGGGGCCGGACTAAGTTGGCTGGTAGGGTGCCCGGGCCTGGGACCCTGGGGGGCCTTGGTCTTTGCTGCCGGCGGGGGAGAACTCTCGATGCTGCAAGGGCCCCTTTTGAAACGGGGGAACCCGCATGGGACGAGGCACCCATCCCCCGCCGGCATGCGCTTGGTCCCCTTGGGCCCCGGGTAATCGGTTCCCCGCGGCCCCGGGCGCGAAACAACAAAAAAATAGTTTATGGGTTCTATTACTAAACTTCGCTCCCCTCTTGTTGACGACTCTGGCCCGCCCTTGGATTTGGATCAGACTACTACTTCTGGTCGTTCAGCGGCCTCTGCCTCCGCTGGATTGACCCTCAAACCGTATGGCCCCCTCTCGTCCTCTGCGGTGTCTGGCTCTCGTGGCCGGACTCGTGGTGGCCGTAGGGCGGGGTCTTCGCGGCCCTTGTTCTCTCGCCCACTCTCGGTTACCGTTACACATGGACCTGTCTCTGCTGTCAATTTCTGTCCGGTGGACAGGTTCCTTGTTCTCCGCCCCTCCGCTGGCTCCCTTCCGGGCAACTCGGAACGGGTGTTCAGCGCCTTAAGACGATAGGGGTTCCCTGTCGTTATGATATCCGCCCTCTGAGGGATGGGTCTCTTCTTTTGAAGTCCCGTTCTTCGGGGGTGACTGGGTCCCTTCTACAGTTGCAGGATGTCTTGGGTTGCAGAGTTTCTGTGACTCCCCATCCGCAATTGAATAGCTGTCAAGGCACCATTTTCGCTTCCCGTCTGCTGTCAATCCCGGTTGGCGAGTTGCAGGAGGATCTTGCCCCCCAGGGGGTAACGAAGGTCTTCCGCTTTTCGTCGCGCCGGGATGGTGCTCTTACCCCGTCCGCTCGTCTGCTCCTGACCTTTGACTCCCTTGTGCCTCCGGCCCAGGTGTTCTGGGGCATGGGTGATCGCCGGTCGTGTGAGTTTTCGGTGCGACCATATGTGCCTGACCCGGTTCGCTGCTTTGGCTGCAAACCGGTTCGGCCATGTTAGCTCTGCGTGCCGCCGTGAGGGTAAGCTATGTGTCCGCTGCGGTGGGCCTGCGCACCCTACCCCGTGCACGAAGCCCCCGCGGTGCTCGAACTGTTCGGGGGCCCACCCTTCCTCTTCTCGGGACTGTCCCGTTTTCAAGTTTGAATTTGAGGTGCGGTCCTTAAGGACTACCGAATTCCTTAGTGCGCGGGAGGCGCGCGATAAGATCCGTGACCGGGAGCCGCGGCGGGGGTTGTCCTACGCTGCGGCTCTTGGCCCTGGCGGGTCCTCGGGCCCCTCCCGTGCTACCCCGGCGTCTACTGGAGTGGTGCCCCCCCTGGAAGTCCGGGGGTTGGTGGTCCTCCTGGCGCCGCGGGTCCTTCTTGTTCCTCTGCCTCACTTTCTGACATCCCATCTGATTCCCTGCCTACAAGTGCCCCTTCTCCCCCTCCGGCCTCGGGGTCTGGATCCTTGCCTACTCGTCTCTCGGGTGGGGAGGGGGATGCCCCGAAGGAGAGGAGGAAGCGTCGCCGTGGTCGGAGTCGGAGTCCTTCCGACCCGATCCTGACTGCTGCTCGCCTTGCTTCCCCTTCTTCCCCGTCTTCACCGGATGGGAAGCGGCGCGCTGTTCCTGATCCGCTCGGGACTTCCCCCCCCCACTATACGGAGCGCTGGTGGGGCGTCACCTCCCGGTGCCCCGACCAGTGTCCGGGTGTCGGTCGAGGTACACTGCCCCATGACACCCTCGATTACTGACTCTGTTCCCATGATAGACCCGGTCGAGAGGGGCCTGGCCCTCCTTCATGGAGTCTCTCTCTCTCCGGCTCCTGCTGAGAGTGGTCGGGTCTCTCTCCTGGATCTACCTCTCCCTCTTGTGGTCGACCTTTCCTCTCCCCCCCGTCAGTGCTTGTCTGGTTTGACGAGTCCTCGAACAGCTGGTTCCCCCGGTCCCCCTCTTGTGGGGAGTTGGGGGTTTCGGCTGGGCCCGACTCGTCGTCTCTCCCCCCGCCGGGAGAGCCCCCCTCTGACCTCCCTGTTCTACTCTCCACTTCTCGTCCTACTACGGGTGCAGCAGATGCGGAGTCGGTGGCCCCTACCCCCCCAGTTCTGGGTGAGTCGGGGAAACCGATTCCGTCCCTGGTTACGGACCGTTGAGTTTGCTGCTCAGCTTGGTCCGTGGCTATTTCGCTGTTTTCTCTGCCTCTTATAATGCCGCTTCCCCTTACAGTTCCATCTTGCATTGGAACTGTAGGGGGCTTTTAGCTAACTGGGAGAACCTTGCCTCCCTGCTGAAGAGCGAGCGGCCTTCCTGTGTTTGTCTCCAGGAGACTATCCTGGCTGCGCGGGGACTCCTCGTCTCTCTGGCTATGTTGGTTTCCCTTGCACCCCGGATGAGCGCACACGCCGGCGGGGTGCGGCGATTTACGTGCATAATTCGTTACCATCGCGTGGTGTGCCTCTTCGCACTTCCTTGCAGGCTGTGGCTGTGCGGCTCTTTTTAGATCGCCAGTACACTGCCTGCTCGGTTTATATTCCTCCTCATGACCTCCTTCTCGCGACGCGGTTCGCGAGTTGGTGCTGCAACTACCCCGACCGTTTCTCCTCCTCGGGGACTTTAACAGTCGCGACCCGGCTTGGGGAGATGTTCGGTCGACTAATGTTGCTGGTATGTTACTCTCCTTAATGGAGGAACTTTCCTTTGCGTGTCTCAATTCCGGTGAACCTACCTACTTCCACGAACCCACGGGTTCATTTACCTGTATTGATCTCTCCTTGGTGTCCCTCGATGCCTTACTCGATTTTTCGTGGAAGGTGTTGGGGGACTCTTATGGCAGTGATCATTACCCAGTCTGTCTTGAGCCGGTCGGTCCGCAGCCGGGCGTTTCGTCTCGACCGAGGTGGTGCCTTGCGCGGGCTGACTGGCCATCTTTCAGAGCTCGTTCCGTCATTGTCCGTTCGGTATTGAGCTTGGCTCTGTGGATGAGAGCTTGGAGTTCTTCGAGCGGGTGGTGATGGGCGTCGCGGAGGACTGTATCCCTCGATCTTCCGGTATCCCGCGGACTCGTAGCGTCCCGTGGTGGACTCCGGCGTGTCACCAGGCGGTGTGCGAGAGGAAGAGGGCAACGCGCCGCTTCCACCGCACCCGGCGCGCGGGCCACTTGATTGAGATGCGGCGGGCGAAGGCTTTCGCCCGCCGGACTCTCAAGTTGGCCCGTCGGGCCTCTTGGCGTGCTTTTGTGTCCGGCATCTCCTCATCTACCCCTTCTGCTGCTGTGTGGCGGAAGGTACGTAGTATCGAGGGGAGGCCAGTCCCTGCTAGTCGCCCTGTCCTTCGGGACGGGGACGGCTTCCTTTCGGATCCTGCTGCTGTGGCTGATCAGCTGGCCGGTGCTTTTGCTGCGGTTTCCCGTTCGCCTTCAGCTGCGGATCGCCCTTTATCGGAGGTCACGTTCCCGCCCCCTGGGAACGAGCCCTATAACCATCTCTTTCCGATGCGGAAACTTCGGGCTGCCTTGGCAACCCGTCGTTCTTCCGCTCCTGGCCCTGATGACATTCCGTATGACTTCCTTTGGAATCTGCACCCGATGGCCCTGCACTTCTTGCTGGATCTTTTCAACCGGATGTGGGTTGAGGGGTCGTTCCCTTCCCGTTGGAGGGAGGCGATTGTGGTCCCGATACCTAAGCCGGGGAAGGATCCGGCGGAGGTGGCGAGCTATCGGCCTATTGCTTTGACGAGCTGCTTATGCAAGCTCCTCGAAAAGATGGTGGCCGTCCGACTTTCCTTTACACTGGAGTCGCTTGGGTTATGCCCCCGACCCAGTATGGTTTTCGTCGATTTCGGGGTACTCTGGACCCCCTTCTCCTCCTTGGCCATGATGTACGGGAGGCATTTTCCCGCCGGAATCTTGTTCTGGCCGTCTTTTTTGACGTCCAAAAGGCCTATGACACGACCCGTCGGGGAGTTGTCATGGACCGTTTGAAGTCTCTTGGTTTTGTGGGCTTTTTGCCCACGTTTCTTCGCAACTTCCTCTGCCGTCGCACTTTCCGCGTCCGTAATGGGGCGGCCCTATCTGCCCTGTATGTTCAGGAGGAGGGGGTGCCCCAGGGGTGTGTGTTAAGCGTCTCCTGTTTCAACCTGGTTATGTCTGCGCTACCGGGAGCTCTTCCACCCTCGGTGCGCTGTTCCATCTACGCAGATGATCTGGCTGTCTATGCCGCGGGGACGAGTCCCCCCCTTGTGGAGAGGCAAGTCCAACTCGCGGTCAATCGGGTTGAACGCTGGGCGTCGTCGGTGGGCCTTACGTTGTCTTCCCCGAAGACTTCGTGTGTGGCCTTCCTTCCGTCGAGGAGACGGGGATCGGCGCCATCCCGGCCTTTAGCCTTACACTCGGGGTCAGCCTCTGGCCCTCGTTCCATCAGTACTCTTCTTGGGTATGGTTTTCGACAGCCGTTTGAGCTGGGTTCCCCACCTTCGCCGGCTGCGCGAGTCCGCGAGACGTACCCTGGATTTGCTGGGGCATCTGTCGCATACTACATGGGGCGCGGATAGGCGGACGCTCCTCCGTTTGTACGTGTCCCTGGTACAGTCCAAATTAGACTCTGGGAGTGTGGTGTATGGCTCCGCCTCCCGCACGGCCCTTCGGATACTGGATCCGGTCCTCTCTAGAGGACTGCGCATGTCATCTGGCGCCTTTCGCTCCTCTCCGGTTGATAGTCTGCAGGTTGAGTGCGACATCCCTCCCTTGGAGGATCGGAGGTCGTTCCTCATTGCTAAACACTATCTCCGGATCCTCCGTCTTCCCACCTCTCCTCTGTTCCAGGTGGTTGAGAGGGCGTTCTGCCGGGATGGGGGTTGGTATTTCACCGACACGGTGACCTCCCTCCTCGATGGTATGGGCACTCCCCCTCCATCCGTTATACCGGTCTCTTTCAGTGGTGTTGCACCTTGGGAGAGCATCCCTGTTGCGTGCTGTAGGGCGTTGCGCCCCGTTCGCAGGACCGAGTCGGACTCTGCCTTGCTTCGGTCTCTGTTCCTTCAGCATGCGGCGTGTCACTCTGCATGTGTTGCGATCTTCACGGATGGCTCGAGGTCGTCGGGGGGCGTTGGATCCGCGGCTGTTCCCCAGTCGTCTGTCCTTGCTCCCCGATGTACCCGTCTCCCTGATGAGGCTTCCGTTTTTACGGCGGAGCTCTATGCCATTCTGAGCGCTCTGGAGGTGGTGCGGGAGCATCCGGATGGGTCGTTCGTCATCCATTCGGATTCCCGCAGTGCCCTGGATGGCCTGGAGTGTTTTGACTCTGTCCACCCGCTGGTCCGACGAATCCAGCTACTGTACCATACTCTTGTCGCTTTCGGTGGCAAGGAGGTGGTATTTTGCTGGGTCCCAGCACATGTTAACGTGGCTGGAAATGAGGCTGCCGATCGAGCTGCCCGTTCCGCGTGCCGACTGCAGGTTTCACCTGTGTCCCTCCCTTTTTCTGATTATATCCCTGGCTTCCGTAGGTTTTTGCGCTCCCGGTGGCAGAGTCGCTGGGATGGCGCTACGGATAACAAACTTTGCAAGATTAAACCCAAGTTGGGATGTTGGGCCTCTTCCTTCCATCGGTCGCGCCATAAGGAGGTGGCTCTGGCCCGCCTCCGTATTGGCCACACCCACCTGACCCATGGCTATTTGATGGCCGGGGATCGGGTGCCCCGATGTCCCAATTGTGACGTCCTACTTACAGTTGCCCACCTCTTGGTGGAGTGTCCGCTTTACTCTGCGCTGCGCGCAGAGTATTTTCCCTTTTTGGAGAGCGTCGGGCTTGGTGATAGGCTTGGCGCTCTTCTGTCTGAAGGTCCCTACTTTTCGATAACCGGGTTGTTCTCCTTCCTCTTTCGCTCTCGACTTCTTTACCGGCTGTGACCCCACTATGATCTTTTTGCTTTTCCCCACCTCCTCCTCCTCCCCCCCGTCTATTGTTCATTTCCATTAGTTGTTCCATACTCTTCGTTCTGTGTTCGCTCTGCTATCCACCTTTCTTTTGGTGGCCATGAGCGGTCATTCTTTGAAAAAAAAAAAAAAAAAAATATATATATATATATATATATATATATATATATTATGAGACCGAGATTGGGAACATACCTTTTTAACTTAAATTCAAGGTATTTAACAGTTTTTAGTGATTGTTTCGTTCTTTGTTGTTGAATATCAATTTATGAAGCAGAAACCGATATTGAGTGCCACTGAGTGCCAACCCGTATAAGTTATTTGCTTTCTTTAGTTATTGTTAAAAAAGCCTCTTCAGTCAGTCATTTATTTGAAACCGAAAAAACAGGCACCTACCCTTTATACCAATAATTACGAACCCACCGATTCGACCATGTGCCCATTTCATTAATTGAGACAGTTTCATTTGAGAAGTTACGCAATCTGCAGCACTCAAGCTCTTGTAATAATTAGTATCCTTATGCGCAATTTGGCACTTCATAATGTGGCACTTGAATTAAAATTGAATAATATCCCGTCGTTCAAAAATATATAAAAATATTTTTAATTTCAAATATTTGTTTCCATAAGGCTTTTCGTCTCATCAATTCCCCGCCTCTTACTGACTGTCTTCAATTTCTCTCTCTTCGCCACAGCGTTGCCTCCCTCCCTCTTTAATATCGCTATTTTAACGGACACTGCTCCTCTGAACTCTCTAACTGCGTACCTCCTCCTTTAAGGGGAGCGCGCAGTACCACAACTTTCTACATATTCCCATTCTTTTTCTGCCCAACTCTCTACTCTTTAATGCAAAGGTTAATCGTTTTTTTTCAATCTTTCACCTACTCAACCGGTGAACTCTGGAACAACCTTCCTCAATCCATCTTTGCCCCTGTTTGTGACCTCCAGTCTTTCAAACGTAGTGTCCAGGCATCTCGAAAACTCTGGACCTTGATTTTGGCTCTCTCTCTCTATAGTGGGGGGGGGGGGGGTTGAGGGCATTCGCTCTTGGCTCATCTTTCCCGTATAATATATATATGTATATATACCTTCGGGCATACATTGTTCAAGGTATAATTTCACTCGTGCCGGACAGGTTTCATTTACTTTTCGGGAGGAACGGTCGGCGGGGGCGTTATTTGAAGGGTCCGTGATCATTATTTTGTTGCATCGTTTGTCTGCGAGAAGACGCCCTACTGTTCAGTGACCTCACACACCCGTAGATACATATATTTGAGTTTTTGTTTGAGTGCATTCATACAGCTGCACAAAATTACTTTCTCTCTCTCTCTATATTAAGAGAGAGAGAGAGAGAGAGAGTGAGTTACAAGGAGTTACAAGGAAAAGAAGTACCTCAAAAGGCCTTGCGGCCCATACCGAGGAGGTACCAATGGCAACGGGTGCCACGGAAAATTTTCTACACACTCAAAGAGTGTGCAAAATTTGGTCTAACCTTTTCTTGAACTGATCCACAGAGGAACTGTTCACAACTTCCGAAGGTAACCTGTTCCATGTGTCACAGATCTTATACGTAAAGTAATTCCCACACACACTAGTCCTAAACCGTTTCAAATCCAACTTCCAACCATTGTTGCGAGTTGGGTTATCATTTAAACTAAACATACTTCTAAAATCGACATCGTTGAACCCTCGTAAGAGCTTGAAAACCTCGATCAGTTGACCGCGCAGCCTCCGAGTTTCAAGCGAAAACAAGTTCAGGGCGCGTAACCGTCGATTGTAGCCCATATGCCTAACCGAAGGGATTAACTTTGTGGCCCTCGCCTGCACTCGCTCCAGCCTCTCAATATCTTTCCTGAGGGTGGGCGACCAGAACTGCACAGCATACTCCAGGTACGGCCGAACAAGGGAATTGTACAGTGAGAGCACAATCACCTTGTTCCGAAACTGAAATTGCCTCCTGATAAACCCAATAGTTTCTGGGCTTTCTTTTCCACCTCTACACACTGTTTCGTAAACTTAAGGTCGCTGCTAATTAGCACACCCAAGTCCTTTTCTAAATCAGTCACCTCGATATTACTGCCCAACATCGAGTAGTCCGACTTGGGATTGGCGTAGCCAATGTGCATCACTTTGCATTTACCCAAGTTAAACGGCATTTGCCATTTTTCGGACCATTCTCCTATCCTACCTAGGTCCGCACGCAGTTCCTCGATCGCTTCGGGCGTCCCAACATTGGCCCCAAGCTTGGTGTCATCAGCGAATTTGGCGATCCGACTGACGATGCCACCGTCGATATCATTTATGTAAATGGTAAACAACAGTGGCCCCAAAACGGAACCCTGAGGAACCCCACTAGTGACCGAGGCCCAACCCGAACTAGCCCCTTTAATTACCACCCTCTGCCGCCTATTCCTCAGCCAGTTTTCAATCCACCTACCTATTTCCCCACCGATACCCAGCGCGCGCACTTTCGCCATTAGCCGGCGGTGAGGTACCTTATCAAAGGCTTTCTGAAAGTCGAGATAAAGTATATCAATCGCCCTACTCTTATCGTACTCACTCAACATGACGGGAAAAACTCGAGCAAGTTGGTGAGACACGACCTATGCCGTCTAAACCCATGTTGGGAGTCCCCAAGCAGCTTGTAGGAATCCAAATGGTCAACGATTCTATCAGCTATTATCCTTTCTAATAATTTACCTACAACTGAAGTGAGACTAATAGGACGATAGTTCCCTGGACTTTCGTGATCCCCTTTCTTAAAGATAGGGGTCACGTTGGCCTCCCTCCAGTCACCAGGCACCTGGCCCATCACCAGCGATTTGTTGAAGACTGTAGCCAGGTGGGGAGCCACCTGGTCGCGCACTTCTCGCAAAACACTGGGGAGAAACTGGTCTGGCCCAGGAGCCTTAAACGCGCTCAGTTTGTCTATTCTATGAGCAACGACTGTCGCGGTACATCTAACACTATCCAGGCCAGCACCTTCGTGCCTCACAGCTGGCTCGGGGATGACGCGGGTATCCTCCCTGGTGAACACTCCGCAAAGTACTCATTAAGCACATTAGCGATGTCCGCGTCGGAGGTCCGCAGAACGCCGCTTCCGTCCTTTAAAGGACCTATCATGCTTCTAATGGGCTTTCTACTATTAACATAACTGAAGAACTCCTTAGGGTTCCCCTTGCAGAGGCTTGCCACCCGTAGTTCTTCGTTACGTTTCGCTAGCCTAACCTTCCCCTTCACTTCCCTACACAGGCGGACATACGCTTCAGTGTTCTCGTGGGAACGATTGGCCTTCGCCCTCCTATACGCTACTTTCCTATTTCGGATAGCCGAAGCGATGCCACGATTGAACCACTTAGGCTGCGTTGAAGCAGGGGTGACCGGTTTTGAGGTATGGCAGCAGACTGCAGCACCATAAACTCATCCCGGAATGCACTCCACACTCCCTCAACATCGCCGCCAGCCTCTAACCCCATCTCTGCTACGCTATCCCTGAGGCTAACAAAGTTCGCCCGCCGGAGATCGAGCTTACTGCCTCTCGAGTTACTACGCTTCACCCGAGGGACGCACACACGGAACCTAATAAGACCGTGATCACTCCCGCCCAACGATTCGTCAACGGTGAGGCCAGTGACGAGGTTGTCTTCGGTCGTGAATACTAAGTCTAGAACGCTTTCGCCTCGTGTAGGCTCGTTGACCCACTGAGTGAGGAAGTTCTCATCAGCAAAGTCAACTAGCCTCCTCCCTTCAGCATCGGCAGTCCTGTTTTCCCACTTTATGCCGCGACAGTTGAAGTCTCCTAAAACTACACACACCCTATCCCCTAGCAGGCTACTGAGTTCGGTGTACAGGGCTGTATCCTCCTCGAGGAGGAGATGCGGAGGTCTGTACACCAAGATTAACCTATAGTTCGTCCCTCCACGTTCAGATCGACGCCAAGCAGCTCCCGTTCTGACCGGAACTGGCAGTCAACCGGACTCAACGTGTCTCTGACGTATATTAGTACCCCACCCCCCCCCCACAGGTGCGGTCTTTGCGAAACATTCTATACCCGGGAATTTCGAACTCCCCAACGTAGTCCCTACGATCAGTATGAATCCAGGACTCGGTGATAGCAACGATATCCTGGTATTCTGATGCTAAGAGCGCCCGTAGCTCGCGAAACTTGTTCCTAATTGACCTAGCATTAAAAAGCATTGCACGGAGGGAGCCTTCCCTATTCTGACCGCCCCCTAGCACGACCCGTTTCCCGAACAGCCAGGGCTGTCGGGAGTTGAAGAGCCCCTCACTAACGAGGGGGCAACTTCCACAGGAGACTGAGCCCCCTCCAACGTAGGAGGAGGGTCACCCATCTGTACTTCGCCGCACCCTTCAGTCGAAGGTACGTCCGCCACCGGCTCATCCTCATCTCTCCCGGTGGGGGCCCATCATCTCTCCCAGGACTCGACCTCACCATTCTGTATAGGTGCCGGTCGAGCAGCGCGCCTAGCACACCTTTACCCTTGTCATTGAGGTGGACACCATCCCTCTGGTAAAGGTCCCACCTACCCGAAAATGCATCGAAGGGGTCAATAAACTTCACGCCCAGCGGAACGCACAAGTCTTGTACCCTCTCGTTGATGCCAATGACCTTACTGAGCGAGTGGTCACTGGCATTCATTCGCGGTAAAATACCCATTAACATTCCCCTGTCTGTCTTCAGTTTTAGATCATCCGCAAGAGACATGATCCCTTCTGTAAGACCTACCCCACCGCCTTTGAGGAACAGGTCATTGCCACCAGCGTGGACAACGATCGCAGTCCTCCGACTATCCACGCGCACCTTCTCTACCTCCTTCCTTAAGTGCGCCGTTCCCCGCCCAGGTAAGCACCTTACCTTCCTCCCATCCCGGTTTGCAGAAGCAAAGTACTTCTCCTGGCCCCTGATCTGCGAGTCCCCAATCAAAACGGTGTCTTCCTCCTTCGAGCACAGGAGACTAAAGCGGTTAGAGGTCTTGACAGGGGCAACTGGGGTCTCAGGCTTCGGCTTCGCAGCCTTCTTGCCCGAGACCTTTCGAAACCCGTCGCCACCCATACACGCAGTTACACCACCCGACCCACCCCGACAGGTAGCTACATCCTTCGGTTTCTTTGGGCCATCAGCAGGCCCCTTCCCACCCTTCTCTATCGATCCCTTCCCACCCTTCTCTATCAGCCCCTTCTTTGAGCCCTCCCTTTGTTCTTGATACTTAATCTTAGTTTGAATCTGCTGGTGTGTTTTTAATTTGATCTTGTCCACTGGGTTGGATTTCCAGTGCTACGACCCTAGCTTCAAGCTTTTTTACTAATTCCTTTAGCTCTTTAACTTCCTTTTCGTGGTTGTCTCTAAGTTTACAAAACAAACATACACTAAGGGATGTGATATCGCTGATACTACCCTCTGGGAAGTCTACGCACCAATGATTAACTTTACATTTAAAGCATTCTGCTTTCAATTTAGCTGGCCCTGCCATATTTTCTCTTTTTTTTGTTTTTCTCTGAATACTCTGAATAAGATAAAGCGTTCTAGCAATGAAAACTATCCAAAAACGTTATGACCAGTATATAAAAAAGGGGAGAGAGAGAGATTATTATTAATAATTCCTTTTGATAACCCTAATTCTGTTTTGCAAAGGTTTCAACATAATAAACGAAACGCGAAATTTACTTCAAAAATATTTATTACGCAAAAATCATTAATGGAATTACGAAGGTTTTAAAATAGCAAAATGAGCGCTCACGTAAAATATTAGAATAAAAATGCTTCCCATCCATGCTTTTATGCTCTTTATCAGTTCTAAATATAATATATATATATATATATATATATATACACGGTGAACCAAAAGTAGGTGGACAGTAGGTTGAATACGGTTTGTGTTATATTATATTATAACTATGGTGTTCATTATAACTATGGTGTTTGTGTTTTATTATATTAAATATTATAACTAAATTTATTTAAATTTTATTTTGTATTATAGTATACAAAAAAATTAAATATGTATTCTCAAAATAAACGTTATCATTTACTGTCCACCTACATTTGGTTCACCCTATATATATATATATATATATATAGAGTTCTCAAAATTCCTTTACGGAGTAATAGAAAAACAGTGTGTACCATTTTTATTTGGCAAGTTATATATATATATATATATATATATATATTATATATATATAATATATATATATATATATACACAGTGATGCTCATAAGTATCCGTCAAGAGAAATATTTTAGTTATATTCGTCCTTATCTTTCGTACCATGCATACGATAGTTATGGAAAGTTTGCAGTTCGCTTGGAATAATTTAACAAATAAAGTCAATTTACTGTAACATATAATGTAAAACATCAAACAATTTGAGAGAAATAAAAAAGTTAAAATGCAAAAGTTTTGGTACATTTATTTACAAAATTATTTAATACTTTGCGTGTCCAATTTAGGTTTGAAGAATTAAATTTTGTTATCAGTAGTTGGCTGTTTATTGATTAGAGACTGTTGGCAATTCTGAATTTTAGAATTTTCTATTTGAATCTTCATGGAAGACGGATGACTATACGAGCCATTAGTAAGTAATGGGTCATCGTAGTAAAGAGCTGCAGTTATAAAGAAATAGAAAGACTTTGGAACAATCAAAACTGTACCCAAGGTGTGGACGACCTCGCAAGATTTGAACGTACCCCTAGACGGATTGAAAGAAAGACTGCTGCGAATACCCGAGTGACTGCGTTAATATTTGCCAAGCATTAAAACTGTCTAGGATCGATGTCCATCCTTCTACTGTACGTCATACATTGAGAAAGAATGGGCCTCATGAGAGAGTTGCACGAAGCAAACCTCCGCTACGAAAAGCGCACAAAGAAACTCGTTTAAAGTACTCCAAGGATCATCAGAATGATGGATTTGCATTCTGGAAGAAAGTTCTGTGGACAGACTAGACCAAAATTGAATTATTGGGGAACAACGAACAACGGTAGGTTTGGCGAACATCAAATACTGCATTCGAGGAAAAAACATCCTTCGTGCTTAACTGCATATGGGTGGTAGTAGTTTGCTTCTTCGGGAGATGTTTTAGTGTTTCAGCTCCAGGAAAACTTGTCATCACTGAAATCGTAAATTCGAAGCCATATCAGTCAATTTCAGGAGAAATTGTATCGCCTTTAGTTCGGGAGTTACGAATGGGTATTAGCAAGTGGGTACTGCAACCTGAATGACTCGCAACAATTGTTTTAGAAGAATGGGTTAAAATTTCTACTAAGAGATGTCGAAACCTTGTAGAAAAATACCCAAAGCGAATCGTTGAAGTCATTCAAGCAAAAGTTGGACACACAAAGTATTAAATAATTTTGTAAGCGAATGTACGAAAACTTTTGCATTTTAACATTTTTTTTAACATTATATGTTAAAGATAAACTACTTGTTTGCAATACAAAGTAACGAAAATTGGTATAAATTGAATACGGATATGGATGTTCTTTTAATTAGACTAACATAGAGCATTATTGCTTTCAGCGATGAGGAACCACGTACAAAAGCCTTATCAGTACTTTGAACCCCTATTTGCTTGGCAATACTGGTGCGAGCTGCTCGTACGCAGAAATGGGCGTATGGGCGGCATTTTTTTTCTCTTCATACTTCCACTTAAACTACAAATGCATTGATAGTTAAATATATATACTGTATATATATATATATATAATTTAGTGGTGGACCGAATATCCGCATCTGCATCATTTTCAACATCCGCATCCGCACTTCTGACTGCGGATATTACCTCCAATAAATTATGCAATTTACAATTAAATTAGCTTACAAAGTAGCTTATAAGGCCCAGTCATGCACATTTAACGTAAAGTATTAATTATTAATGAACAAACAAATCTATAAACCTGAAAATATAAATAGCTGGTAACAGAGAAATGAATCAAACTTGTTTCATTGAATTTTCTGTGGCTGAAACTCTTGAGAAAGTTATTATTTTTATCATAATGAAAACATTAATAATAATTTTAATTCTTATGCATTGCCTGCCGTAATAGTACAGTAATATCACGAAATTTGAAAAATTGTCATATATTCATAATTCTATATTATATTGATAGATTAACTAAGCATCCGCATCCGCGGATATTGAAATTAAAGATCCGCATCCACAGATGTTGAAAAACTGACATCCGGTCCACCACTAAATATATATATATACATATATATATATACACACACAATAATAAGTGAATTCGGTGATGAATTACATCTTACTTGAAATTATAAATAGACCTATCATTTGATACGATTATGATGAAACAAATTCCAGATTACATTTATGTACAGTGTCATTATGTAACTCGTACATCATCAGGAGGAAGAGGAAGGTGTCGATTCGATTCTTCTGATTCTTGTTTCCAAAGTTTTCAAAGTTTTCAAAGTTTTCAAAATGGTAACTAAAACATGAAATTTAATTTTTTTTTTTAAATACAAAACGCGATCAAAGCAAGCATAAAATCGATATATCCGTGTTGCACACAGACCGTGCACGGAACAAGGAACTCTTCTGGGACAATTTAATCCACTTTAATTTTCCCAGAGGAGTTCCTTGTGCCCTGCACGGTTTCTGTGTGTAACAAAAGTTTCTCAGGGAACCATTCCGAGTTACAATAAATAAATATATATATATATATATATATATATATATATATATATATATACCGTAAAATTCGGTGTACAAGTCGACGTGGTGTATAAGTCGACCCAAGATTTTGGTTAAGAAATTTGTATTTCAAGATATATCCTTTGTATAAGTCGATCCCCCACTCCTCCACTAACCAACCAACCATTCATTCAAAAAATGTGGGATTAGTAATCAAATGGATGGGATGGAAGATGATTTGTTGTGGAGAGATAGTGATAACGAAGAAGATGCAGTAAACAATTTAAGCGATTCCAATTCAGATTCAGATACATATGGCGACCTTGATCCTAATCCTAACTAAATTTTTAAAGTTTTTTATTGTCTTTTAACCTTTTAACTGTGTTTTTAATAAATAAAGTGTAATTCAATATCTATATTTGAGCTCATCCTTGATCATGAGCACCAGTTTACCTCTCTTGGATTAAGGTTCTGATTTCATACTTGTTGTATAAGTCGACCCTAAAATTTAAAGATATTTTTTAATGCTTTAAACATCGACTTGTACACACGGAATATCTCCTATACAAGCGTCGTTCTTTACGTTATATATATATATATATATATATATATATATATATATATATATGCGATAACCTTTTAAATTGAAGCTAAGGTTGGCTTCATTTTTTTAATATTGTAAGTGGCATAATTTTTTTTTTAATACACTCCACAAAAATGAAAGATTTTCAAGTGAAAGTTTGGCACAATAAATAAATAAATAAATAAATAAATAAATAAAGTAAAAATTAAAATAAATAAATAAATATGCACGTAAGGAATGAGGTTAAACACCAGAGCGAACGAACAAACAAACTCGATAATGCAGAGAATCGAAATGACCAAAGAATAGGTTCATAAAACCTAACCGAATTTAAAGTAAAGTAAATTAACCTAACCTAACCTAACCTAACCTAACCTAAAGTAAGCTAAACTAATCTAAACTATTAAAAGACGCAATGAAATTGCTTTAAAATTATCCTCGAAATATTTATACAGCAACATTCTCAAGAAACGATCCACCATCTTTGCATTAAAAACTTTCAATCTGTTTCCCCCTGTCCCCTGTCCCCCCTCCCCGCATCCATTGATGTCCTACTTCGATAACGTTTCTTTAAGGTGAATCACGTTGCTAAATATCTATCTACTGCAGATAGGAGGCCTTCCATAGAAAGCCTACACCGCGCCTGCTCACTGCTTATGCACAAAGTCTATACAAGCCTACACGTATGCCAACACAATTAGAGTTTATACAGAGTATAGTCAGTGCCTATGCAAACTACGCAAGATCTACGAAGACTATGCTCAGTGCCAATATTTAAGAGTGTGAAAAGATATTTTAAATCCTGGAAAACAAAAAAACAAAGACCATTATTCCCAGAATTATCCGGAAACGTGGAAAAACAACGAACTTCAATAATAGACTTATATAAACATATGCTATTTCATTTATTTGAAAACTACGACATATAATACACGTATGTTATAAACATAATATCCTAAAAACAAAAATATATTTCTTTAACATAAAACAGTTCTATTGAAACTGAACACACACATGGCTAGTAATTTAGTAAATTGAAAATTGAAAATGAGAAGTTATGAAAACAAATTTCCCTTGGCATTATGTCCCTTCGCATAATGTACCATGTAGCGAAATACTGCAATTGATTAACATCAGGAGGATTGAAAGTTGCAATAAAAGAGGTTTTTAGAAAAATTGTTTTTTTTAATAAGATTTTGAAAGGTACAATACATTCAGAGATTTATTAGACATTTTATTCCGAATTTCAATGACAAAAGGTCCACAGACTGTGAAAGCTCTCTCTCAGCCTCTACAGAAGAAGGTGGTATTGTTGCAAGGGCGTCGTACAATAATTGAAGATGGGGGCTGGGGGGGGGGGTTCTTGTTTGTTGCCTCATAAATTAAAAAAAAAACTTTGGACAACTATTTTTTTTTTCACATTTTGATCGGATTTTTTTTTCTCGTTCTCGCCAATGAACTATCTGATTTCCATTTTAGAATACTCGAAAGATCTTCTACATCAAACTGGAATCAGTAGGTCTGAAGTTAAAGCTTTGAACTACTTGGTTGGTTGATATCCATGCCACCATCAACCCGCTGCTCTTCACAGTCCTCTTCAGTGAAGGGATGGTCTTTCAATCAAGTTGTTTGAAGTTTTTAAAAGTACTTCATTAGATCGCATAAAAATAATTCTGAATTAACTTTAAAGGCAGTTGAACACGCCATTATTTCTCATTCACTCAACTTCACTAATATATACTGTACAGTTATTAATTGAGGCCTTCCAAGGAAGAAGTGGCTAAGCGACAAAAAAAATAAAAGCCAGAAAACGCAGTTAAAGTGTTATCAAATTTGAAAGTGATCTTTTAACTTTTAAACTTTTCAACATATTTCGTCGAAATATCTTAAAAAGTTAGTTTTGTCATTTTCAAATTGGTACAACTTTTAATTGCGTTTTCTGGCATTTTTTTTTTTTAAATTTTGTCGTTTAGCAACTTCTTCCTAGGAGGACCTCAATTTATTATGGTATGATGATCACTTCGCCAACGCTTATCGAAACCGTGTCACTGTTAAGACTGTCTTCCAACGTGTTTTCTTTTTATGCGGGAAGGAGGGGCCAAGGGCGAATGCCCTCCGCAAAAACGTCCTCCAATAGAGGAAGAAGAGAGCCAAAATCAAGATTTGAACGTTGGTAAAAACAGACATTCCTAAATGTTATCCAGTTATTAAAATTTTCTTTACCAAAAAGCAATTTTTTGGATGTGTGGTGGTGTGGTGGGTGTCTACCTATTCTCATTTTAACATTTTTTCTTTCAAATAAAAGTGGTTAACTTAATAATTTGTTAAATTTACAAAATACAAATTTAATTAATTAAAATATTTATATTTAATTTTAATTATATATTTGAACTAACTTTTAGTTATCCGTGAGAGGTGTGGGAGTCGAAGGAGTCTTGTGGAAAGAGCAGATGAGGGGGTGTTAAAATGGCTTGGGCATATGGAGAGGATGAGTGAGAAGAGGAAGAGGATTTACGTGTCGAAGGCGGAGGGGTAGACGATGGAGGGATGGGGTGAAGGAAGCTTTGGGTCAGCGGGGCCTGGACGTCTGGGAGGGTGAAAGACGCGCGCTGGATAGAAAAAAGTTGAGCGATGTGGTATATGGGGGGCGACGGGCTGGCAATGTGCCGCCTCACGGTGTATGAAGCGGTCTGGGTAAACCGTGTAGTAGTTTGCGGGGTTGGGTTGTGAAATTTTTGCCTTGAGGCAGGTGCATTATTGTCATGTCAGCTGATGAAATGAATGGGAGCGATTGAGGCGCTCTCTGCCTGTTCCTGACGCGACCTCACTGTCGTGGGAGAGGCGTTTGGGTATATAAAAAAAATAATTTATATTAATAAATAAATATAATTTAATATAATAAATATAATTTAATTTCCCAAATTTCCCGTATAATTTCTGTTACTTCTCGGTAAATGGGAACGGAGATTCCCGAGAAATGTCGGAAAATCGATTTCCCTGAATAAACACTAGTCATTATCGACACAAATCCTACACAGAGTCTACGGAAAGTCGGTGCCTGTAATGCTTTCGTATAAAAAATTGACGACTTTTCTTTTTTGGGGAATTGCGGCATCTGAAAATAATTGTTTTTAGTTGCCAAGAACTCCAACTATGAACAATTGTAATTAAAATGGAAATTCGTCACAGTTTCAGGATAGATTCGAAATTGACAATTGCACGTTCTTGTTTTCCAAAACAATTTTCTGTTCACCACAAGCTGGTCGGTTATTATAAAGATCGACGCCGGAAACCTAAGCTTTATTTCAACATATTTTTTTTTATATTTACAGCTTTATTTCAACATTTTTTTTATATTTACAGCTTTATTTCAACATTTTTTTTATATTTACAGCTTTCTTTCAACACTTTTTTTATAAAGGGTGATCCAGAGAAATGGGACCCAAAAGAAATCCCTGTAACTCTTAAAGTATAAGTCCTTTTATAAAATCATACGCATCATTCGAAAGAGGATAGTTACAAGTTTGTACAGGATTGTATAGGTTTTGACAATACAAGACAAAATAAGATACAAAACAAAATAAAAGTGTTAGTTAAAACTAACCCTTCAAGATGACTGCATGGACTGTGGAACAGCTGCGTTTCATAACTGAGCAATATTATGAGCATGGAAGAAGTGTAGTTTCAGCTCAAAGATATTTCAAGACAAATTTTCAGATGTCAAAATCACCTTCTAAGAAAGTAATCCGTCGGTGTGTCAGAAATTTTTCCCTAACTGGCAGCATTGGAAAAAGAAAACCAACTGGAAGAGTGCGCACAGCAAGGATAGACGAGATCATTAACAGAACTCATGAAATTGTACAGGATAATCCTAACATAAGCATCAGACGTGCTTCTCAGCTGTTAGGAGTTGGATATGGAACAACAACACCGTATATTCAAGCAAAATTTAATGCTCTTTCCATATAAAATTCAAACAGTGCAACAACTAAACGATGGAGATTTCGCACGAAGACGACAATTCTGTCAATGGATCCAACAGAAGGTAAATGACACCACCAATTTTCTAGCAACTTTGATTATGTCAGACGAAGCCCATTTTCACTTGAATGGAACTGTAAACAAACAAAGTTGTCGTTTCTGGGCAACAGAAAATCCATTGAATATTACCGAAGTCCCGTTGCATAGTCAGCGTGTAACTGTTTGGTGTGGTCTTACTGCATCTCAGATCATAGGGCCGTACTTTTTCGAGGATTCCACCGGAAACACGGTCACTGTAAATGGTGATCGCTACGAAAAAAATGTTGACCGATTTCCTTATTCCTAAATTAAGAGATCTTTGTCTAGAAAACGACTGGTTCCCAACAAGACGGAGCTACCTGCCATACCACGAGGAACTGCATGGCAGTTTTGCGTCAAACGTTTCCAGGCGAGTTAATCTCAAGATTTGGAGACGTTGAATGGCCCGCAAGGTCTCCGGATTTTCTCCCTTAGATTATTATCTCTGGGGATATTTAAAGAGTAGGGTCTACAGAAATAACCCAACGACCTTGCAAGAATTGAAGGCCGCCATCACAAATGAGATACAGGCCATACCACCGCACACTCTTGCAAAAGTGATGCAGAACTTACAAGCGAGAACACTGGAATGCTTGGCAACTAATGGAGCACATTTGAAAGGAGTCATTTTTAAAAAATAAATATTTCATAATAAACTTGTAACTCTACTCTTTCGAATGATATATAGTTTTTATGAAAGGAATTAAATATTAAGAATATTTGGCTTTTTTTTATGGGTCCCATTTATCTGGATCACCCAGTATTTACAGCTTTCTTTCAACACTTTTTTTATATTTACAGCTTTCTTTCAACACTTTTTTTAAATTTACAGCTTTATTTCAACACTTTTATATTTACAGCTTTATTTCAACACTTTTTTTTATATTTACAGCTTTATTTCAACCTAACCTAACCTAACCTAATCTAACGCAACGCCTAGCATAGAAATCATGCAATTTTTGGATAGGTTAGGTTAGGTTAAGACGAAATAAAGCAGTAAAAAAAAAAATTATGTTGAAATAAAGCTTAGGTTTCCGACGTCAATCTTTATAAGAACGAACTGGTCCTTTCTTGTTGAACAGTTAGATAGACGTTTCAGACATTTAGCCTAAGTGCCGTTTCCTAAATATAGAAAACGTTTGCGTTTTCTAAATATTTATCATAAATAAACTGTCACAATGATTACCAGCATCATGGCGAGTCGAACCCCCCCCCCCTTCCCTCCCATCCCCGACCTCAGTGACTTCGCTTCGATTATAAGGAGGGCTACGTCATGGCCAGTGTCGTAACACCGCTTCGCATCGATCAGCGAAGTTAATCGACATTGGATGATGTGCGTAGTAGTTGGATGGGAGACCGTTTTCTACGTCTAGATCAGCGGTTCTTAACCTTTGTGGAGCTGCGCCCCTCATCGGTCAACCTTCAACCCGTGGCGGCCCCCTGAACCCCCAAAAATTAAAGTTTTTCAACGATTCCAGTTTCATTGCTTTTAATGCCTTGTCTAGATTGGAGACACAAACAAACAACAAAAACCCTGTATTTGTGAGACTGCAATATTTTCACAAGATCGATCGTATTTCACCCATAATTTCACCACTTTCTCCCCCTACCCCCTTGGAAAATCGAAACGCCCTCCCCCCCTTGAAGGTTAAGAACCGCTGGTCTAGATTAGATTATGTAGCAACCCGTGGTTCGGATCTCGCGCAAAAGCTGTAAGCCTTCTCCGTTGTACGACTTTCATAGATATTGCGAAGGAGGTTACACAATGCCATCCTCACATTGTTCGCTTACAGGGAAACAGTATTATAATTACTTTATAATTTTACTTTATAATTATTTTATAATTACTTTATAAACTAATTATAAAATTATAATTATAATAATTACTTTATATGTTTAACGAAATATTCAGTTGCCTTTCGAGTGTGTTTTCAATGAACCCACGCAAATGATACGGGTTTAGGGGTGGGGCGCATCCCACACATCTCAGCGTAACCCCCATCCCCACGTAATTATTTAATATTTGAATAAATATTTTCACTTTTCAAATGTGATGAATGACTGACTGAATGATCTTTGTAGTTTTGCCTTTGATACAAGTTAAAGGGTCAGAAAGATAATTGATTACGTAACGTATTTAAGTTCAGAGAAGCGCATCACATAACTTTCAAAAATGACGTAACGTTCTCTTACGTAACGTGGAATTAAAGCGAAGCAACTCCCACGTTAATCCCAAGGTGATTTATCTACGTTTTCTTCCTACTTCCTTCCGCCCCCTCGTTCTAATTCCCTGAATGAACGCCACCTACACCTTTCTACTCATAGTGTAGTACTAGGGGCACTCTATATTTTCCCCACCCTTTTTTTCTTAGCTAAATAGTAGGCCATGGGGTTGAAAGGTCTTTTGGGGTGGAAGTTTGAACTTTCTGCGCTTCACATAACCGGATTTTTCCAGTTTGAACCCCCCTCCTTGTATAAAACCGATGGTTAACGCAGTTTCGAAAATGGTGTCTAACAGTGATGTGCGTCGTAAACAGAGAGCTGTTATCGAGTTCTTAACCGCAGAGAAGGAAACAGTTGGAAATATTCACAAACGTCTACAAAACGTTTACGGAGATGCTGCTGTTGATCAAAGCACAGTTAGACGCTGGTCTAAACGTGTGAGATCATCGGAGAGAGGGAGAGCCAGCCTCGATGATGAGCCACGCAGCGGTCGTCCAGCATCGGTTGTGCCATCTCACACTGTGTAATGTGCTAACAGCATCATTCGATCAAGTTGGCACGTCACATACAAGGAGCTATCACTGGAGCTAGGAATTAGTGAAGGAAGTGTGAACGCGATAATTTAGCAACTGGGATACTCAAAAGTGTGTTCACGGTTTGTTCTTCGTGAACTGACTGAAGATCACAAAGCCCAAAGAAAAGAAATTGATTCCGAGTCGTTGGTTGGATACGAGACAGAAGGGGATGACTACCTTTTACGAATTGTGACTGGGAATGAGACTTGGGTACACCACTTTGAACCTGAAACAAAACGCCAATCCATGGAGTAGCATCACGCAGACTCCCCACTCAAGAAAAAGTTAAAAATGGCTCCCTCTGCTGGAAAGGTTATGGCCACCATCTTCTGGGACATGAAAGGGGTGATTCTGGTGGACATTATGAAGTGAGTTGTTCGTTTGCGATGTCCATCGCACATAGCCAGGCATATACCTTGGTTTTGCTTCCGCCCGAATTGTTTATTCTGACGAAGGTCAAGCTTGTTACTCCGCCTTAGATCTACACTTTAACTTGGAATCCGAACCACGCTCCACCAGCAGCCCAACGTCTTAACCACTAGGCTACCCAGGGTACCCATTTACCTCCAAACCAATTTCTTTATTGCGTAGAAGGATAAACAGCTGGGTTTTGCTACGCGCCACCTACCGTCACCGGGTCTCGATCCTGGGCCCGATGGATTCGCAGTCAGCGACGCTAACCACTATATCACTGAAGCGCATAAAAAAATGAGGAACGCTTTACGATTTTGCGTGTCATCATTGCGCAGGGGCCATGCTAATCCTCCCTGTATCGTTCCAATTTTAATATATATATATATATATATACACACATATACACACACACAGAACTTGTCAATAAATGTAACACTGCTTTGACATCACTATGTAAAGTAATTTTGATATATTACAGTTAGGACTGAAATGAAAGTATGACACAACAGAAAAGTATTTTTACCCTTATAGTTTGTGATCGTCTTGGGGCATATTTAGGGGGGTTTTACTATCAGCCCGGAAACTACTACACAAAATTTTCTGTCAAACAAAAAATGAAAAATAAAAACGCGGAGAAATGCTAAAATATTGGTCAAAGATAGATTCTCTGACGAGATGTAATGGTACAAGTTTCGTCATAAATGAAACTTGTACCATCTCGTAAGATGCAAGATGATTTGCTTCTTAACAAATCTGTTGCGTTCCTAAATTACTTTTAGTAGTTCATTCAGTCGGGTATAGTTTTTTTTTAAATGAACCTGCCTGTTTTTGTCCTAGAATTACTCTTTTCTTGACCAGGTTGGAAATCCCTCTAAGCACACCTCTGCATACGCCCCTGTGTGATACCCCCTTTTGCTTTTAAAACCTTTTCAACTCGTCTTTGCATCGACTCTACCACTGATCTACAAATGGTGATAATTTCTGGGTCACTCATCCAACACTCACGCGCATTCATCTCTTCCAAATTGACCCAAGGATTTTCCATTGGAATAAGATCTGGTGAATTTGAGGACCAACCTAATTTGAGGACCAACCTAATTTGAGGACCAACCTAATTTGAGGACCAACCTAATTTGAGGACCAACCTAATTTGAGGACCAACCTAATTTGAGGACCAACCTAATTTGAGGACCAACCTAATTTGAGGACCAACCTAATTTGAGGACCAACCTAATTTGAGGACCAACCTAATTTGAGGACCAACCTAATTTGAGGACCAACCTAATTTGAGGACCAACCTAATTTGAGGACCAACCTAATACTTCTTTGCCATTTTCCTCAAAAAACTTTCACAAAATTTGATGACACGGTGCCAAATCTTGTTGAAACAATCATTTTCTACGTCTCTCTTTTCCATGGATTCCAAAGCAGGACCAAACTATAACCTTCTTAGGATGCTTCGTGGTGCGAAACTGGTGAACAGTTGATCTTTTGGCAACAATCATTTTCGTTGCGAAAGATGTCCAAACTCCGGAAACCAGAAAATGAGACTGGTCGCTAAAAATTATCCGAGAAAAATTAACTCAAATTCTGCCCATATCTCAAGAAAACGCGAAAACACCACCCCAGATAACGGATGTCACATCCGCGAACGTGGAAAAACTATTCATAGCTGGAATATACACTGTGTTCGCACTTATTAAGTAGATTACATTTTCTCCAATGTTTTCAAAAGTTTTTCCCCGATTTCAATGAAATTTGTAGCAAATAATCACTATATATGGCGGCATTGATGGTATTCATTTCGATAAAATATTTTGATAATTAAAATAATTATCTCATTTTATTGAAAAATATGTAAAATATTGTGTTCCGAATTATTAAGCAAGTATTCTATTTACGGATCTAAATGGTGAAATGGGTAAGAGAAGGATTTAACACTACTGAGAAAAGAAAAATAGTCAAGTTACTCGCTGAAAATATAAAATCTATTGAAATTGCGAAGTAGTTTGGCAGAGCTTATCGAACTGTAAACAAGTTTGTAGCGGAGGGTACCAAACTGAGGCAGCGAAGCGATAAAGGAGCTATAAGAAAAGTGACAAGGCGGCAGATATCTATAATCAAGCGCAAATTGCAAAGCATCCATTGTCCTTAAGTAAAGAGGTTTTTGAGCAGGCTGGCATACATAATGTACCAAGAACATCTCGATGTGGAATCCTCCAAACAATTGGCAAGGCGTGTAAACGTACGATTCAGTCACCATTAACACCCAGGTACAAGAAGCAGCTTGTTGAATGGGCGCGTCAGTACGTGAAAACAGATTTTAATCCTGTATTGTTAACCGATGAATGAAGAGCAACCCTTGAGGGATCTGATGGTTGGTCAAGAAGATGGATTGCTAAGGGTCAATCTCTACCATGGAATGAGGTTTTCTTTTAGAAAGTTTGTGTAAGACTGGGCATTCATTTTTACACCATCAGGCACTCTGTATGGGACAGCTACTTCATTGCCTATCAATCCTGCCCAAAACATGACACTACCTCCACCTTGTTGGCGTCTTAATCTCGATAGTAGAAACTGGCTCTCAGCAATCCTTCTTGACCAAACATCAAGTCCCTCAAGGTTGCTTTTCATTCATCGGTTAACAATACAGTATTAAAATCTGTTTTCACGTACTGACGCGCCCATTCAACACGCTGCTTCTTGTACCTGGGTGTTAATGGTGACTGAATCGTAGGTTTACACGTCTTGCCAACTGTTTGGAGGATTCCACATCGAGATGTTCTTGGTATATTATGTATGCCAGCCTGCTCAAAAACCTCTCTACTCGAGGACAATGGATGCTTTGCAATTTGCGCTTGATTACAGATATCTGCCGCCTTGTCACTTTTCTTATAGCTCCTTTATCGCTTCGCTGCTTCAGTTTGGTACCCTCCGCTACAAACTTGTTTACAGTTCGATAAGCTCTGCCAAACTGCTTCGCAATTTCAATAGATTTTATATTTTCAGCGAGTAACTTGACTATTTTTCTTTTCTCAGTTAGTGTTAAATCCTCCTTCTTACCCATTTTCACCATTTAGATCCGTAAATAGAATACTTGCTTAATAATTCGGAACACAATATTTTACATATTTTTCAATAAAATGAGATAATTATTTTAATTATAAAAATATTTTATCGAAATGAATACCATCAATGCTGCTATATATAGTGATTATTTGCTACAAATTTCATTGAAATCGGGGAAAAACGTTTGAGAACATTGGAGAAAATGTAATCTGCTTAATAAGTGCGAACGCAGTGTATTTTAATTTAAGTGTATTTTATTTCACAACAGGAACGACCCGGTAGGTAACTAATTACCCGTGTGTAAAAAAGGTAGAGTAAAAATGTCATACTTTTATGTCACTTCATAACGAATATTACAAACCTTTTAAAGTGTCACCTGTTTAAAACAAACTTTCCATACAATCGCTTATTATTAAACAAAAAAACTCTGTATGAACACACCAACCCCAACGCCACTAGCCCCCGTGGAAGTGAACCCACCGATTTAACGACGTACGATATGTGCTACTGGGGTGACAGATTTGGTTTACGAATTATGTCCAGCAGAAATTCACACAGTCCACGGGATTCGAACCCAGTACCCTTCGCCTGCGAATCCAATGTTCTGCCATTGATCCGAAATGATCGCTTGGCTTCACGTACGTGCCGAAGAAATTGTCCATGTTTATATTAAAAGGAATGGACACTTCTCTAGGACGCTTCTAGTAAAACTTATGGAACAGCTCCATAAGAGGCTTCTAGAAAAGCTTCAACACGAGTACGTCACATGAACGTGTTTGAACAAGTTATAAACAAGTTGGCTTACGTGTTTAGTCGGTGGTCTCTCTTTGTTTCTCCTCAAGACAAACTTGTGAATTGGTTGGCATTTTCCCGCCCCTCCGTTGCTGACGTATTTTCCAATTTTTGACAGAATTGTTTCGTCTAGTTCACTGTACTCTTTAGTCTTCGATGCTTTCTTCATGAGTTCGACGAGTTCCCCTCCTCCTGCGTGAGAGGAACAGTAAC